>JAQPPZ010017078.1:600000-884868 GCA_028583015.1 Wollemia nobilis | reverse complement strand
GGATTGACAATTATAATGATTAAATGGTGTTATTGACGACACTCATCAGGTTTAGTTTTGGATATCCAAACTACTACTATATTTTTATTTAATATTAAATATTATTTATACATAAAACTTAAAACTATGTGATTAAGGTTGTGGGCTTTCTTTGTGTGAGATTGTATGTGAGTATAAGCTTGTGCAAGGAAAGATTTTTATTTTTTATATATAAACAATTTATAAAAAATATTTTAGGAGAGATATTATAGTGGTTAGTTTTTAGGTTTTTAACACTAATTTTAATAATAATAATAATAATAAAATTGATTTTTCATTAAGATATATATATATATATATATATATATATATATATATATATTTTTTTTTTTTTTTTTTTGAAAGATATTTTACTGGTTAGTTTTTAGGTTTTTCATACTAATTTCAATAATAATAATAATAATAAAATATTTTGGATTTTAATTATCAAATTCAAATAATTTTATTAAAGGAATATGCTAGTTACACTGTTTGTCCAAGGTTGTTTTAATTTATTATGGTCAAAATATTATTGACTTTGTTTTTATCCAATAAATTATGGTTGATCTATAAAAGTTAGCTAAATAACCTTTAAAATTTTGTAAAAGGTTTTAAATATATTTTAAAGAAATTAATAACTCATTTCTTGGAAGTGTAGAATAAAAAAATACAATATTTACCTATTAAAAATATTTTATTTTTACAACTATTTATAGTGCTCAGGTATAATATTAAATTTAATGGCACCTCTCCATATTATGAGGGTTCATGATTAGAAGTCCATATTATGATGGTTCATGATTAGAAGGAGATTGCTCAACCTATGAGTTGGTGGTAAAGGTTTATCACACTAACCAAATATAAAAAACATATTAAACTTATCTAATATTTTTATGTGCATATTTGTTATGAAAAGACATTGTTTCTTAATCTGTGATTATACATTTATATTATTTAAATGTAAATTTTTAAATTTTTAATATAAGTTAAATTTAATTTATATGAAAAGATTTATAAAAATTTAAAGAGTATATTA
Source organism: Wollemia nobilis (assembly GCA_028583015.1). Classification (NCBI taxonomy): domain Eukaryota; kingdom Viridiplantae; phylum Streptophyta; class Pinopsida; order Araucariales; family Araucariaceae; genus Wollemia; species Wollemia nobilis. The sequence goes on along the minus strand of JAQPPZ010017078.1, from coordinate 883,814 downwards.
TATTTAACTAATAATATTATTTTATTTAATTTAAGTTAATAATAATAATAATAATAATAATATTTTCCAATAATTTATAAGTTGATTATCAATTAATTCTTTATTTAAAAATAATAATCAATAAACATTTTACTTTTTCTCTTAACTATAATATATTTAGCTTAAATTATAATTAATTCATATATAAAAGTAATAATCACTAGTATATTCTTATGCTATATATTTTTTTGGTACTATTAAAAATGGAGAGGGTTTTAAAGGCAACTCACAACTTTTACAATCAATACGTCAAACAAACGATAAAAAATAGAACAAAACCTCCGCAAACAACTATGGGTAGAATAGAAAATAATTGCACCAAACCAACCCAAGAAAGCAAAAGGAGAGGAGAATTAAGATAGTTCTACCTCATCTTGTTCATATCTTGAGCAACTGAAACATCCATATGAGCAATGTCTTCAGAGAAACCCAACATTGACTTCAGTGAGCTCCAGATTTTTCTATGGTTATTATCAATGAGTTTCAAATTATGGACTCACATTTTCTCCTCTGAAACCACCGAGATATAAACTTCATCAACTAGCTTCTTCCTATGGAAATCATGCAGGATAACATCGAAGTCAAGAGAGGGAGAGAGATGGGAGGATCCATCTTCCTCATAAACTTTGTTATGCAGATGCTTTGACTTACATGTGCCACTACCCACAACAACACAAATGGGTGTTACGTCAACATCCATTGGCTCCTCAACCATTGCTTTGGAATATAGATCAAACCTAACAAAGGGGCATGAAATAGAAGCATGAGAACCATCAAGAGAGGCCTTACCACACACCCCTTTTGTAAGAACATAAATCTTCCTTGATACCTTATCAGACCCTAAGCTAAAGGTAAAAGAGTAAATATCCTCGCTACCCTCAAATACATCTTCCAAAACTACCTTAAATGCACCCAAAATAGGATTAGGGAAAATAAAAAAATTCTTAAGGATTTCATTAGCCACTAAGTCGCATTCCATAGCAGTCTATTCAAACACAAGAAGAGCTAGGCCTTGATGAATGGGGGTCTGGCCTCGACCAATTTGTATATTAAGAAAAGACTTCTTTAAATACTGAAAAAGAAACGAGGGATATTCATATGGGTGATGCAAATGGTTTAAAACATAGCATGAAAAATCCTAATAATTTCATAAGAGAAATCTAAAATGAATAATTAATTATAAACCCTAGCGACACGATCCCATTGAGGAGGTAATGCCACAACACTAAAGCCATTTTGAACTCTCGAAAGACATTCCTCCTTATCTGAAAACAAACTGATTTCATGGAGTAGAGAGTATCTATCACAATTGTGATAAGCACCATATAATATAAGTGGGTTTGTGATAGGTGATAAGCACCATATAAGCACCTATCAACATTATTTTTTTGGGTCCTACAACCTATTACAACAACTCCCCAAGGAACACAATCCCAGAGAAGCAACAACGCGCTAAACAACAAGAACAATACAAAGGATTACAGACACATCAAAAGGGGTACTACATAGGACATAAAACCCACAGAATACATCAACTCCAAAAGGACCAAAACAATTGGTAGGCGGAGGATCAAAGGGACCCACAAGCCGGTAAAACCAACAGCCGAGGAACCAAGCGGTTAATATTTGAAATTTAAAAAGCTCCTGCTTGATCTGGACAGAGAATAATGAAACCACTCAGCAACCCATGAGTCGGTGAAACCAACTGTCGAGAAACCAAGTGGCAAATATTTGAAATTTAAAAAACTCCTGCTTGAACTAGACCAAGAAATAAGAAATCACCCGGGAACCCATGAGTCGAACAAAGAAATTAGAAACTTCTCGGGAACCCACGAGCCGGCAGACCTATTGCTGAAGAACCAAGCCGTAGAGATTTAAAAATTAAAAACTCTTTAAAAATTAAAAACTCCTGCTTAAATTGGTCGGAGAATATAGAAACCTCTCAGGATATGAGAGACGAAAACTAGAGCACCAAGCTAAACTAGCCACCATAAAAAGAAAGCTTAAAACTGGGAAAACCAAAGTCATAAAAACCACCTCGCTTGAAACATATTACCCGAAAATCAATGCTGAAAATCATCCATGAACACCAGCGATTCAACCCCAAAACCACCAAACATCCAAAGCTCTAGAAAAAGGCAATCTCACGAACTTACAATGTCTAAAAAATAACTGCCCTAAAAATCGAGTACAAACCACTGTCCCGAAACCTGATAAGAGATATTTAACCAAAGTAGTAAATAAGGGCTAGAGCACCTATCACCAAAAAAACACCAAACGAGCCTCCATAGAAGAAAAATTGGAGACCATAATAATAAAAATTAGTTTTGGCCATGATGAAGATTTTAGCCTTAGTTTCAGAGAACAAGATTCTACCTTATCGTTAAATTTAATTATTACATTTTATTCTCATTAAAAACATCAAATATTTAATATTTTTTGCAAAGGCAAAAGACACAACCTTAGGAATAAGCTGCAAAGATTAAAATTATTATCCAAAACTCAAAGGAAAATATAATTTAAGCCGAATAGTAACTAAGACACGAAATTTTGATACTCCAATGGAAGAAGTTTTTAATGGAAATTTGAGATTCCATTCCGCTAGACGTAGCCAGCTTTTCAGAGAAAAATGAATAACAGATAGCAGGATTAACTACAGTGCCGCAGCCTTGAATGTGAGAATTCCCTTCCACAAAACATGAAGGAAATCAAAACCATTCAATTGTGAGGGCTTGCGGGGAATCTTGTGCACATAATTGAAGAACACACAGTTGCTCATTAAATAAGATAATATCCTGCATAACCTTCGGCCTCAAGGCTATATAAGAGCTAAGACATAGCTTCTCTCTCACCATACAGAGAAGAAAGAAAAGGCAAAGTAGTGACAAAGGAGAATATATATCCACGATGGCTGGTTCAACCTCTTTTTCTGTGTTTATTGTTGCGGCTCTGGTTATATTGGTTGGTATCGACACCAAGGTGTATGCAGTGGCATCTGTGGGAAGCGCTCTGACGGCTGTGAAGGCTTGTGCCAAGGAAGCCAAGAAGGTCTCCCAATTTGTGGGAGATCTGAAGAGCAAGAGTGGGAAGGCAAGTGCGGGTCTGGATGATTGTGCGGAACTTTTAAGCGATACGGTGGATTATCTGAATGGCGTGGTATCACAACTCACAAACATCTCCAAAGGCAATTTCAAAAGTGGCATAGCGAATGTGAAGACGAAGATGAGTGCGGCTTTGACGAATTACGACACATGTCTAGAGGGATTGAAGGAAACGAAAGGGTCCGAAGCGGATGTGAAGGTGAGGTCGGAAAATCTTGGCAAATTGATGAGCAATGCTCTCGCTGTAGTCAATGGACTTGCCCACCAAGGGCAAGCTTAACTCGCTTTCCTCCTCGGAGTCTTTGTTTGTTATGTTAATAACGACCTGGATATCAAATTCCTTGTAGCTAATAAAATAATATGCTCGTGGACAGAGAGCATGATTTATTCAACAAAGACTATTTCCTTTTATACAGGAACAATTCCTTGCCAAACCTAGAAAAATATTTATTATCTTTTAATTATGGGTTAATATTTATTTTTATGTATTTTTTTATTTTTAGGTTTTTTTAATTATGGATTAATATTTAATTATTAAATTTATTTGTTAAAATAATTTAACAAGGACAAAGCTTAAGGATTTTTGGAAAGGTTTAAGGTTTAAACCACTATGTATTTAAAAAGTAATAGGCGAGATAGTAACAGCCAGTTAGTTGTTGCTATCCCAGTTCTATGTCTAAAAAGTCTGAAATGATGTTATCTATTTTTTATATCTATTTTTTATATATTAAAAATTTTATTTATTCCTCCAAAGTTTAAACATTTATTGGTTGTAGTTCTAAGGAAAAAAAAGTTTATTGAACAAATATAACTCCTTTTTGTATACGATGATTACAAAGTTTTTTTTTTTTTTATATTATTTAATTTTTTTATAGTTTAATATTATAAATTTAAATACAAGTTAAGGATTGATTGTAACCATTGCTTCTATGTACCAAAAAAATAAAAATTTAAAGGTTATCTCATAACAATTTTTTTTGGTTGAGTAAATACTTCTTATACACATGCACCATGGGGATTGAACCCATCGATAATGTAAGTGATGTCCTTACCGATAATGTAAGTGATGTCCTTATCGATAATGGGATTGAAATATCATAACATTTATCTGATCGTGTGGGGGAGTTGGAGGCAGTGGGTTGTGTAAAACTCTCGAGATAAAAGAGGTCCAAGGTCAAATTCCTCCCTAAAAGAGGTCCCAAGGTCAAATCCCTCCCTTTACATGCAGATATGACCCTAATCTTTAAAAAAAAAAAACTCATAACATTTAACCTAAAGAATATTAAAATCTATTATTATATTATAAAAAATTTGACATTCAAATTTAATTTGTTTTATTAGATATTTTAAATTTTAAATATATTTATAAATATATTATCCTTCACACTTTGAATTATCCTAGCATAACATACTTTGAATTAGAATGAAATTATAACCACAGATATTAATCTTAAAATGACTTTCAATGAAATTAAGACTTTAAAGCCATATATTAAAATTGAAATTCCTTGAGATATTATAATTGAATAAGTTTTATCTCAAAAGAGGGGTCACATGTACTAAACTCAAAATGACTTCAGATGATCATAATTGAGTTACTTATATTGCAATAGAGATAATCTTACTCATAATACAATGTCTAAAGAGATTATATATCATGTTAGCTTGAGTTTGGTGGTTTTAAACTTGAGCTTCTTTGAGATCCACCTCACTTGGAGTAAAAATTTATCAAGGTGGGATAGGGGTTATAGTGATAGCTTTCGAGATTCAAAGCATACCCACAAGGATATGGAGATTATTCTCATTCTCATGCATACCCAAAATAATAATAATAATAATAAATTTTTAGAGGATAGTGCAACGGTTCTCTCTTTGGCTCTTCTTTAGGAGGTCCAAGGTTCAAACAGTGGCATGGGCGAGTGTGTGAGAGGGTGGGTGTGTGGTGGTTGTGTTTTCAATTCCCTATTGATAAGCATAGTTATTGGCTTTACAAGGGGTCATGTTTGGGAGAAGACTACTCAGATTGATAAGCATAGCTCTTAGCTTTACTAGGGGTCATGGCTGGGAGGAGACTACTCAGCCTTTGGTGGTTCTCACACTAACAAAATAAAATTATATAATATATTATGTTTATAATCATATAATAGGTAAAAAAATATTTAATCTTTTCGTTATATGATTTTATCCATTGTATCTATTATTCTATGCAAATTGAAAGCATAAAGGAATAATATGAGAGGCCATAAAACCCTACATTGACCTTGATAATTTGAGAGTAAAACTCATATTTTCCAATGGAGATGGACCTGTTTGAAGCCCTTGCTTTCCCAAGAATTTACACATATATAATATTATGAATCATTAATGCACTTGGAACAAATATAATAAAGCCCTTCAAACATATTTTATTAGGAATTGTTATAGGTGGATCATATACATTTATAACCCCAACTTTAATATTTTTCTATCTTCTATAAAATAGATAAATAAGTTAATTAGATTTTACATCCCATTTATGTTTTTATGACCCTTAGAGACCTTTATAAAATAAACTACCAAACAATTCCCCTCTTATTAATATTTTTATATGCATCCTCACATTTTAATTATGTTTTGATTATGTTTGGGAAGTTAAAATAAGCTCAATACTATAAAAACTATTATTCTACCTTTTTAAAGATTTTTTTATTTTTATTAGTAACGGGTTTTATAAGGGACACAAAACCTTATATACAAGTTGTAAGGACGATCCCATGAAGATTCGACTCCCTATATTATTACAACACCGTCCATGGGTACAAACAAAAAGTGTGAGGTTCTACAGACTATCATTCTTTTGCAAGTGCCAATGTGCCACCTTGGCATATCAGTGTAATAAGGTCCCACAATTCGCCTCGCATTGTGAGCCATCATGATCCTTGACATTGTGGCACTATTCAACATTAGTAACTGCAAGTTCACTACAAGAACCAACGATGCATTGGGGAAGGTTGCCTTGCCATGTCACCAGGGATTGGAAATTTAACCCAAATTTTACCATTGTATCTGCCGCCCGATTGCCTTCCCTACACACGTGTTGAATACACCTATTTTTAATCACCCTTAACTGGACAATGGACTCTTCGATGATTTATTGCACATTCCAAGGTGGATGCAAGACCTCTTTCAAATAATTTATAGTGTTTAACGAGTCTCCCTTGATTATCAGGTACTAGATATTGAGCTTGATAGCCATTTAGATGCCTCGAAAAGCTGCTTGAGCTTCTACAAAAATTTTAGATTGGACTCCAAGTTTTTTTGTATAAGCTAGGATGAGACGACCTCTATCATCCCTGATTACACCTCCACAACTCGCATCACTAGGGTTACCTTTTGATGCACCATAAAAATTTAACTTGAACCACTAAGGGGGAGGGGGAATCCAAGAGACAAGGGATTTGTCCACAATAGCCTAGGAATGACCAGAAACCTCAAAATACAGGTTAGGATAATGTGCCACTTGAATCTCAAATGATGATGAAGGACAATCCTTAGAAGACATGATATTGGTATTTTTGGAGGTAAAATTCACAACTCTCAAACAGACTGACTCTGTATCTAGGGACAAAAATCAAAAAGCTCGATTATTCTTTTCCAACCAAATTTACCACATAAAATGAGGAAGAATGATCGACCACCAAAACTTTAGGTGGGTGGACTTAAAGGGGTTTGGCCACTAGGTAATAAGATCACTGATAGACTGAGGAGCAACCCAAGAGATGGAAACATTTGATAGGATCATGGATAGGACAAGGTCAAAAAAGGGGCACTCTAGAAATATATGATTAACTAACTCCCACATAGATTTACATAAGTAACATCTATTGGTCAGGATCATACCACAGGTTATCAAGTTATCAGTGGTGAGGGCTCTATTTTTTGTTGCCAACCAAAAAAAATGGGTAATTTTAGGAATAAGGTTTTTGATCCAAATACTATTGGAAGGAAACCAATCATCTTTAGGTTCATTCATAGCCATATATGTGGTCTTAACTAAGAAATTCCTAGACTGGCTAAATTGCCAAAAGAGAGTATCAGGTGGCCTGGTACTTGGGATCAAGTGAGTTCGAAGATGCACGACTAAACGAATATGAGTTGAGCGAGATCAAGAGAATCTAGGTTAGCAAGGATGTCAACCCAACAGGGGACCATAACTTTATTATTGATAAAGTTCTCAACTTTGGGACCAAAAATTAGATCAGTGATAGGTTTAAGAATACTTACATACATATTCTGAATCAAGGGCTGAGCTATAATCCATAAGTCTTCCTAGAATATTATTCGTGATCCATCTCCAATATTCTAGTGTCTACCTCTTTGAATGATAGATCAGTTTTAGCACACCGAGTACCAAAATGTAGACCCAATAGGCATGAGGGAATTATCCATCAATGATCATTGCCTGAGGTATTTGTTCTTAAGAATTTCAATCCATTGGGTCAGTTAGTTAGACACTATCTTCCAGGTCTGATTTGAAATCATAGCCATATTCATTTGGTGAACCCTCCTCAAACCAAGTCCTCCCCTGCACCTTGGAAGGCAGACCTTATCCCAAGGAACAAGGGAAAATCTACTTTTATTCTCTGCTCCTGACCATAGAAAATTTTGCTAAAGTTGTTCAAGCTTATTACATACAGCAATCAAAGCTCAAATGAGGATATAAAGTATATTGGTACACTCTGAAGACACGATTGGACTAGAGTGAAATTCCCTATGTTGTTGAATAGGGCTCCTTTCTAGCCAGCAAGCTTCTTCATAACCCTCTAAATGACACCGTCCCACATCCTCACAGATGGTTGCCCTTGGAATAAAAGAAGGCCAAGGTAATTTGTAGGCAGTTTAGCAATTGCACATCCTAGGATCTGAGCTATTCTGATATGTCTATCAACCAGAGTATTGATGAAATAAATGCTACTTTCAAATAATTTACTCTTTGTCTAAAAACCCTCTCATAAGCTTCCAATATAGATTTGATAACTCTGGCTTTAGGGATACTGGAGAGGTTGGCTAAAATTGTGTCATCAACAAATTGTTGATGGGACACTAGAGGTAGCCCGGTTGAATCCTTGATCCCTGATATGCCACCCTCGAACCTACTATAATTTAATAGTTACATTGAATGATATAATGGTTCTTAAAACTAGAGGATTTATATGTAAGTTCCATGGATAGTGGCTAGATTTTTATGATATTAAAAATTGGATCAAGTGGAACTGGATATATTACTCCATGATTTTTCTTTAGAAATGATTTTTTCTTATTATTTTATCCAGTTTAGAAATAAGGGATAAAATAATGGATGGAGGTCCTTGGTTTAAGGATAAAGATACATTATATTTAACACCTTGGAATAAGACTTTTTATATAGATACAAAGACTATAAAAAGGATTTTGGTGTGGATTAGGCTTTTTGGACTTTCTTATCAACTCATTAATAAGAAGGTTTTGAAGAATATTGGTAATAGTCTAAGCAAATTTATCCAAGAGGGACCAACTACTAAGGAGAAAGGCATGTTATAAAAACAAGGAGATCATATCATAGGATTAGAAAGGTAAAATTAAGGATTTTCATTCCTAATAAAATGGCAAGAAAACCCCATCTACATTATTAGATGGTAAAGGCCATTACTATTCACTCAAGTCAACCAAAAGAAGATAAATTACAATAGGTATGAGGAAGTACAATGTGAAATTTTAGATATAGAAGGAGATAAAGGAACAAAGGAAGAAGAAAAGGTAAATTTTCAAGTAAATAAATATGGGGAGGTAAATTTAAAGTAATTAAGGCCAAGGAGGTTAAGCTTAATCCACGTAAATCATCTTTTTTTTCCTCAAGTAGCATAAAATCTTCTTCTTTCAATAAGAATGAAATTAGGATAGAATATGTTCATTGCACTTTAGGGTTTCAAGAGCAATACAATAAAGAAAATCATATGGAAGATATCCAAGCAATTTTAGAGTTTCTAGGTCAATATAAGAAAGTAATGACTATGGAGGATCATCTATGCACTTTAGGGATTTTAGAGCAACCTAAAGAAGTGCTAATGAGGCAATTCCTTGCATTTTAGATTATGTAGGGAAACATATATATTTAAAATATAAGTCTCATTATGAACAATAAAATAATAATAATAATAATTTATGAAGATGAGAGTGTTGGTGGGAATGAAAAAGGAGAGGAATACCATCAAAGCATGACCAAAGAGAAAAATGAACAAGGATATCAATCTATCAAGCAAATTAAAAATATCATAGGTGTTAACAAGAAGTGGGGCTAAGCCCAATAATAAAAATAAAAAGTGTTGATGATGAAAATGATATCATAAAATATTGTGGGTATGAAAAATAATTCTAAAAAAATATCTATCAAGGAATTAATAGCTTGTTATAGTCTTGAGTTTATTTTAATACAAGAAGCAAAATTAAGTAATGACAAATGTGAGGATTATTTGAAGAATATTTGGAAGATGGGTGGTTGTCTAGTAGTTTCTTCTATATGAACTTTGCATAGTATTGCAATACTATGAGACAAATGCAAAATGGGATGGGCAATTATTAGAAGCAAAAAAAAACTATTTTACAACAAAAATAAAAACATCAAAGTTTAGGTTATAAATGTATATGATTTAACTATAGATACTCCTCTTGAAATATGTTGGAAGGACCTTAGCATATTTTTTTCATATCTAAATGATGATTCATTGTGATCTATAGATTCTTGGGGGTGATTTTAACATTGTTCTATCTCCTATAGAAAATAAGAGTGGTATTCAAGGATGGTCTACATAAATACAAGATTTTGTTTTATTTTTAAAATTAAATGACCTTTAGGATGATATTATGTTAGGCTCCTCAATCCTAACATTATTAGTTAGCATTAGTTAGTATTATTAATCATTTAATTATTATATTATTAACTTATAAAGTGAATCATCACAACCCTTCATAACGTGAACCATCACGTCTCTTCACCAACGTAGCTTTAGGGTAGATATATATATTAGGTTGGCCATCCATATCAATACATACAAGAAGAATAATAAGCATAGATTCTAAGAAGGGAGCCCCCTATAGTGGCAAAGCGATTACAAGGGAGCCCCCTTTGAGTGGCCTGCGATTACATTTACATTAATTTGTTAATAATTTTATAGTAAGACCTTGGGGTCTTACCATTTGGTATCAAAGCCATGTGGGACCCAGTCATGTGGGAATTGCTCAAATATCTTCATCAAATCACTTATGTGCGTGAGTATCAAACTCGGTTTGAGGATATCACCAAACACAACACAAGATTGGATGAATCAATTCTCATCAATGGCTTCATTAGGGGATTAAAAGAGGAAATTAGAATGGAGGTGACAAGGTTCAATCCCTATACCATGATGTAGACCTATGGATTGGCAAAATTAGCTGAATATAAAATCAATGCACAACAACGATTAGGGAAACCACTTATGGAAAAATTGTCGACCACTTACATCGCTCCTAAACCTATGCATAATGGAAGGGCACAAAGCACTTACACAACCCCCAAATCTAATCAAACTTTACAAATTAAACATCTTAGCTTTGAGGAGATGAAGGAACGACGAGCAAAAGGACTATGTGATAATTGTGATGAACAATTTGGACCTGTTGGTCACGAATCTGCCACAAGAAAGGATTTTACAAGTGCGCCCTAGACCCGGCCAACATTGAAAGTCTGGAAGCAAGAAATGGCTCCCAGACCAATCTCCAGAGTGGGCTGGTTCCCTCTACTATTCTAAAATTGGTTTAAGATAAGGGTTGCTTGGAAAGAAATTGAAAAATTGCAGAAAGAAATGGGAAATATGGCCACGAGCCGAAGTGATGGGATCAGAAAAACAACAGCAGGAAACTACAAACGTAACAAAAGCAAGTAACATAAGGAATTAGCTTAATCCTCGCACAATCACATGCAACAAATCCCTCCAAACCCACATTCTAGAAATCGTACCCTGACCGCAATATTTAAATCCAGAAACATAATTTAAATGTAACAGCAATGCAGGAGTATGAATGCTATTAGAAATGCAGAAAAATAGAAAATAAATTCATCCATGCAACACTTGAAAAATTAGAAGTTGATCCTTTTATTCCCGCAAAATATAATTCTAGTCTCTAGCAGCAAGTTTTTCCAACCTCCCGTAAATGAAAATTACATTGGTTTTTATAGAGGTCCATCCTCTTTGCAGCATTAAAAATGCGCCACCACCCCTCTCGTGATCTACAATTGTGCATTGGAAATTACATACACGATCCCCTTAGTTGCAGCAAAAATTAAATACAATTAGACGCTAGCGGTCTTCTTCATTAAATTCGTTTTTTTTAAATATGCATGAAACCGTTACGACAATCCACGAACAGCAGCCTCGAATGCATTAAATCTTCAATATTGGTGGCCTGGGCGCGTCTTTTACTTTGAATGCCTTGGAAATCTGTGAATCATTAAATTCGGGTCAGCATTAAATCATCGAAAATCAAAAAATCTCCTCGACCGTTCACACTGTGCTTTGGCGGAAAATAGTCGCAGGTCGCGAAAACATGACGGGTCGTGAAATCATGACATATTTTAACTCCGTACACTTTGACCACCTTTGACTCGTGAAAATGGCACCTGTAGCGATATCGCTACGTCTTCGGCTTCCTTTTCTCCATCGCTAGCTTATCCACACGAAAATGGAACATGTAGCGATATCGCTACATGTTTTGGGCACTTTGTACGACTTCATGGACGGGTCACAAAAATGGAACACTTCTTGCCCTTTGCATGCCTTCGTCGAAACATGCAGCGCATCGCTGCAACCTTCGAGCATTTAGACTTCGCTGCAAACGTGCAGCGCATCGCTGCACTTTCAGCACTTAAGATTTGGAAGCTATCAGCGTCACAAAAATAAGACGTCAGCGCGTCGCTGCAAGTTTAGCACCTTAGTCTTCGAAGCTCCCGACGTCGCGATTCTGGAACATGTCAGCGATGCGCTGCAAGTTTTGCTTTGTGTCTTCGGCTGGACTTTTCGTCGCGATTTCGTGACATTTTGTCGCTGCTCCCCTTTTTCCCGCTGAAAGTCACGAAAATGAAACACGTCGCGATATCGCGACGGTTCCGCCCAACCTGCCTGCGTTGACCGCGTTGACCGTGATTTTGTGACATGTCAGCGAATCGCTGCAGTTTTTAGACTTAGCCATTTTCTACTCATTTTCGCTCCTTTTTTGCTTCAAAGCCGCATCAAAGCCTGTATAAACGTTAGATTTGCAATAATGTATACATTAATACTTCAATGAAAATCAATGTGGCAAAAATGCCAACATTCTTGGCGGCTCACGGGGTATACAACTCACTGTATGCAAGAATCCAGGCCTTAGTCCATTGGGCACAGAGTCATATTAGAACAGGAAGCTGGCTGCTGTGAACCATCTCAGGGGACTGCTGCAAAAAAAACTGCTGCTGCGAATCTGAAACCGAAAGTACTTGCATATAATGGGTTATGAAACAAATGGAGTGGTAGGATGGAGTGAGACCCTGCGATTGCGCAGGCGGTGACTGCAATGGAGTGATGTGGAAGTAAGTGAACGAATTTATGGGATGGTAATGGAACTAGGAAAGCTGTGAAATGAAATGAACTAGACTATTAGAAAATGCGTAAAAAGACAAAACATAGAGGAAAGGGAGAAGAAGGAAAGGGAACAATGAGAATGGGGAAAAGAAACAGCAGCCGTGGCCTGCTTTTTATTACTATAGAAGAAAAAGGAGGAAGAAAATGAAGAAAGGAAAGAGAGGAAAAGGGAAAGGGAAAAGAAGAATTTTTTGAAAGCCATCAACTGCTGGGAAAGGAGGAGACAAAAGGAAAAAAACAAGCACCTACAGCTCGCAGACAACAAAAGAGCTGAGATGAACAGTAATAACCATACCTCTTTTTTTTCTTTTCTTTTCTTTTTTTCTTTTTTCTCTTCTCTTTTCTTTTTTTTTTTTTTCGTTTTTTCAAAATACTATATACAATAGTTCACGACATTATTGGCATGTCGCCACCAGAAACCTAGTCTCAGAGGGTTATCCAGTAAACCTGCAATGTCCCGACCAGATCTGATCATACTTGAGTCGGTTCTTGAAACTGGGCTGGCTCCTTCCTGAAGTTCTCCATGGTGCGAATAGGATGCAATGCGGCAGATTATCCTTCTTACTAGTACCCACATGGAGGACTTCTTCAGGTATCGGATGTAGTGGCTGGAACCAACACCACCACTTTGCAGACTTTATCGGTTGTGGGCTGAGTACGAGCTCCTCTAACTCCTTGATGTGATCACAGGGCTCTTCAAGTGAGAAATCTGATTCTGGGATCTCCTCAGGTTCTGGAATTTGAACTTGTTCTTCTACTTGGCCCATCTCTTGATGAAAACTGCAAGCAACCATATTGTTCATTGCTGGAAAATTTCTTGCATGTTCCAATCCTTGACTTTGGACGAGATCTCGTCCCTTGAACTCCACATGATCGCATCTCGGTGTTTCGCTCGTATAAGGGATCTGGCATGAAAATTACTGTGCAGGGTAGACAGGAGCAGCAACCACCGGAGAAGGTAATGGAGTTTCTCCCCATGGTAACTTTCTTGATAGGAGCAAAAGCTATTCCGCTCGCACTGCTTCCTCAAATATTTATGGGAACCGTTGTTCACCTGACTGCAGCAAAAAGAGACCTATGTCAGAATTAAAAGCTCGAACATAAAAGAGGTGGGCTTGGGTGGGTGATGGACGGATCTTCTCTGGAATTCTCTTCCAACTTATCAAGAATCGGACATTGAAGTCCGTGATGCTTTCTTGAGGTGCTCTCTTGATGTACATGAAAAATTGGTAGAGATCCAAAGAATTGTAGAAAGGATCTTCGTCAAATCTTTTGATCAGTGCCCCCGCTAGATCATCCCATGAGTCGATGCTTTGACGTTTGAGCAATCTGTACCACTGCAATGCTCTTCCTTCCAAAGACTGAACCAGAAGTCGGATCATGACATCTTCATGTTCTATGACATGGATCATGGACAGAGTAGCAATGTCTTCAACATGTGCCAGAGCCATGCCTTCGGTACCATCATATTTTTCCAGGTTCTTCAGGGCACCTTCGGGAATTTCATGCCGAACTTGGAGATTCAGAGGGCCAGGATCATCCCATCTAGAAAAAACCCTCGCCTTTATGGCAGTGGTCTGTGGAATCACGGCCATCGCCATTAAGTCAGAGTCACCAGATGAACATTCTTTGAATTAAAAAAAAAAATAGGCGTCCACGAACAGATCTTCAACTCAGCAAAGTTGCCAGATGAACTTACAAATCTCCGCTGTGAGGCCAAGACAGCTCATCAAATCTTGAGACCTCCGGGTGTTAAAACAAATGTGGATTTTTGTGAGACAGAAGAAGTCTGTCCCATCGGGCGTGCCAAAAACTGTTGGCATCGGTGGGGCTATCACTTTGGAAAATTATGCTTATCCCATCGATTATGAATTCTTGGAGACAGAAACAGTCTGTCCCACCGGGCGTGCCAAAACTGTTGGTCACGAATCTGCCACAGGAAAGGATTTTACAAGTGCGCCCTAGACCCGGCCAACATTGAAAGGTCGGAAGCAAGAAATGGCTCCCAGACCAATCTCCAGAGTGGGTTGGTTCCCTCTACTATTCTAAAATTGGTTTAAGATAAGGGTTGCTGGAAAGAAATTGAAAAATTGCAGAAAGAAATGGGAAATATGGCCACAGGCCGAAGTGATGGGATCAGAAAAACAACAGCAGGAAACTACAAACGTAACAACAGCAAGTAACATAAGGAATTAGCCTAATCCTCGCACAATCACATGCAACAAATCCCTCCAAACCCACATTCTAGAAATCGTACCCTGACCGCAATATTTAAATCCAGAAACAGAATTTAAATGTAACAACAATGCAGGAGTATGAATGTTATTAGAAATGCAGAAAAATAGAAAAGAAATTCATCCATGCAACGCTTGAAAAATTAGAAGTTGATCTTTTTATTCCCGCAAAATATAATTCTAGTCTCTAGCAGCAAGTTTTTCCAACCTCCCGTAAATGAAAATTACATTGGTTTTTATAGAGGTTCGTCCTCTTTACAGCATTAAAAATGCGCCACCACCCCTCTCGTGATCTACAATTGTGCATTGGAAATTACATACACGATCCCCTTAGTTGCAGCAAAAATTAAATACAATTAGACGCTAGCGGTCTTCTTCATTAAATTCATTTTTTTTAAATATGCATGAAACCGTTACGACAATCCACGAACAGCAGCCTCGAATGCATTAAATCTTCAATCTTGGTGGCCTGGGCACATCTTTTACTTTGAATGCCTTGGAAATCCGCAAATCATTAAATTTGGGTCAGCATTAAATCATCGGAAATCAAAAAATCTCCTCGGCCGTTCACACTGTGCTTTGGCGAAAAACAGTCGCAGGTCGTGAAAACACGACGGGTCACGAAATCGTGACATATTTTAACTTTGTACACTTTGACCACCTTTGACCCGCGAAAATGGCACCTGTAGCGATATCGCTACGTCTTCGGCTTCCTTTTCTCCATCGCTAGCTTATCCACACGAAAATGGAACATGTAGCGATATCGCTACATGTTTTGGGCACTTTGTACGGCTTCATGGACGGGTCGCAAAAATGGAACACTTCTTGCCCTTTGCATGCCTTCGTCGAAACATGCAGCGCATCGCTGCAACCTTCGAGCATTTAGACTTCCCTGCAAACGTGCAGCGCATCGCTGCACTTTCAGCACTTAAGCTTTGGAAGCCGTCAGCGTCACGAAAATAAGACGTCAGCGCGTCGCTGCAAGTTTAGCACCTTAGTCTTCGAAGCTCCCGACGTCGCGATTCTGGAACATGTCAGCGATGCACTGCAAGTTTTGCTTTGTGTCTTCAGCTGGACTTTTCGTCGCGATTTCGCAACATTTTGTCGCTGCTCCCCTTTTGCCCGCTGAAAGTCGTGAAAATGAAACACGTCGCGATATCACGACGGTTCCGCCCAACCTGCCTGCGTTGACCGCGTTGACCACGATTTTGCGACATGTCAGCGAATCGCTGCAGTTTTTAGACTTAGCCATTTTCTACTCATTTTCGCTCCTTTTTTTCTTCAAAGCCGCATCAAAGCCTGTATAAACGTTAGATTTGCAATAATGTATACATTAATACTTCAATCAAAATCAATGTGGCAAAAATGCCAACAGGACCCCACCATAAATGTGCTACACTAACATTGTATTTATTGAAGGAAGTTGATCCCTGTCTCTCCATATAGCAGGCAGATGAGGTAGTTGTGTCCGAAGCGACCAGTGCACCTACTCACTACAATGAATACAATGAGGTCGATGTGCAAGAAGTGATTGATGTACCAAGCAAGGATGAGGTAGACATACCCAAAGTGATCAATGCTAGCCAAACATGCACTCTACAAGACCTACACATACCTTCCTCACCAATAGTGAGTTCTTGCCATATGACCAAACCTATTCGGAACCAACGCAGAGTGACTACACACTCCTTCTCCGTTGGCTCTACCAAGGAACCAAAATAGGATATGAAATAATTACCATCACTTTTGATGCATCATTCTGAAGTATTTGAGGAACCCTAAGGCCCTCCCATTGTCATCATGATTTTCCTAAGGAAGATTCTACTATTGATCTTGGCAACACCCCGCTAATGATTCATCCTTCTCGATATCCCTGCCTACGAAAGGATGCCATTAAAAGAGTCCAAGAACTTACACAAATCCTTCTTGGAAAACAAAGGACAAAGATTCTCACTGTGAGCTTTGAGGACAAAGCTCTTTTTAAGGAGGGTGGCATGTTAGGATCCTCAATCCTAACATTATTAGTTAGCATTAGTTAGTATTATTAATCATTTAATTATTATATTATTAACTTATAAAGTGAACCATCACAACCCTTCATAACGTGAACCATCACGTCTCTTCACCAACGTAGCTTTAGGGTAGATATATATATTAGGTTGGCCATCCATATCAAATCATCCAAGAAGAATAATAAGCATAGATTCTAAGGAGGGAGCCCCCTATAGTGGCAAAGCGATTACAAGGGAGCCCCCTTTGAGTGGCCTACGATTACATTTACATTAATTTGTTAATAATTTTATAGTAAGACCTTGGGGTCTTACCATATTTCTTCAAGTTTTCAATATACATGGGATAATAGATGCATTCAGTAAACTCATATACCAGAAAGATTTGATAGATTTTTGTCATCCAATAAATGGTTGCAAACAAAGTATACAATATCTTTAGATATTTTATTGCAATCATGATTAGATCATAAACCCATTATTTTGACTTATTATTTATCTAATAATGTTCATCCAAATCCATTTCTCTTCTTGTCTATGTGACTCCAAGATCCTTTTTTTTTTAGATGATTATTATGGTAGGAAAATTAAAAATATGAATGATCATGTATGTACAAGTTTGTTCAAACAATGGTATATTTAAGGGAGTAAATGAAGATTTGGAATAGTGGATATTTTAGTAATTTTTTTAAAGAAAGTAAAGAAACTGAATCCAAGCTCAAAAATTTACAATAGATAGAAAAACTTAATGGAATGGATTAGGATTCTTATGTGAAAGAAAAACAATTAATTTATAATTATGATACTGCATTGCAAAAGAAGTCATATTGGTTTCAAAAATCTAGAGATAAATGACTCAAGGAAGGAGATAGAAATACAAAAAAAAATCATTCTATAGAAAAAAAAAAAATTGTATTTTCATTACATCAAAAATATTTTAACTGTAGATGGAAGAAATATTGAATATGAAGAAGATATAATGAAGGAAGCAATTAGTTATTTCAAAATTATTTTGTTAAATAAGATAAGGAGGAACAAAATATTTTTTTGCAAAATATTCCATCAATTATCACATAGGGGAAAAATTAAATCTTGATGAAGAAAATATCAATGTAGAAGCTCCATGAAGTAGTTTTCTCTTTCCATATTAACAAGACACCTAGCCCAAATAGATTTCCTGCAAATTGCTTTCACAAAAAATTTATTTTATTGAATATTATCATGTTTGATATGGTTTAAAAGGCCCATAAAAGGAAGGTTATAATAACTGAGATCAATGCACATTTTATTATGTCGGTTCCCAATAAAGGTGAGACAAAATATTTTGATATTTTTTATCAAGAAATATTTTGTAATAATATTTATAAAAAAAATTCCCCCAAACCCCGTAAGGGGGGCGGAGGTCCAAGGTTCAAATCTGGGGCCTCGTCGGACTGAATACTTGTCCCCTTCCTAGTGCTTTTAGTGGCATAAAAGGTTTAAAATGATCGTAGCATTGTGGTTATAGGGGCAGACTGCGCGAAGATTTTTATGGTGGCTTTCGGGGTAGACAACACAGAATACTATGGTGGCCATAAAAATCTAGACAGCCTACCCAGATTCGTGGCGGCTACCGATTCCACCATGTACAAAAAAAAATATTTATAACATCATTTCAAAAACTATGGCAAATAGGTTGAAGGGCATTTTAGGTTTTGTTATCTATGAGGAAAAAGATGGTTTTGTTCATGGAAAAAATCTTTATGGTATAATTATTGTATAGGAGGTCATACATTCTCTTAATTCTATGAAAAAACATAAGGCGATAGGGGTTTTCCTTTCCACTTTCTTAGGAGTGGAAAATCCTTGATTAAACCATATTATCATATGATATGATTTACCTATTTTATATTAAAGTTTACCTTATGTCTGAAATTAGCTATCTCTTTCTCCATCATTTTCACTTTGCAATATTTTACCATGTTTCTAGTATAATGACATTTACGATATTAGAATGTAATGTTCTAATAATCCATAATGTGATCCCATTCTCTTGATTCAAATTTATTTCTAATGGATTTTATTAAAAATTTTAAAATATCTAGAGCAACACATGCTTAAGTATCTATAGCATGCCCTCTCTCTTTAGTATTAAGTTCCTCCTAGATGAAATTCCCTAGAGAATTACCAATATTCTTCAAAACTTCCTTATTCGTAAGTTGATAAGGAAGTCTGAAAAGCCCAACCCATAATAGAAGTCTTTTAATAGTCTCTATCTCTACAAATAAATTCTCACTCCATGGCCTTAAATATAATGCATATTTACCCCTAAATCAAGGGCCACCATCCATAGTTTTATCCTTTATTTTTGAACTAGAGAAGACAATAAGTAAAAATCCTTGTGGAATAAAAGTCATAGGGTAATTTAAATTGAATCCCTCCTCCCTCTTGATCCAATTTTAAATCTCAAAAAAAAATAAAGAACAATTATATTATGCTCGATTATCTCATCCTTGATAATCATCGTTGCTATAGTATATGCTTCTTGGATAGGATTATTTATAGATTTTTTCTTCCTATTATCAATAATTTTTAGTAAATCACTATTATTCTCACAAATTTATCAATCTTCTAGGATCAAACAATATCTCAAGAAGACATAAGCACAATAACAATGAACATAAAACTCACTAAATATATAAATGAAAATATATCTACTTTAAGCAATGCATAAATGTAGTGCTTACTCTTTGATGCTCTACTACAATGCTTTGTCTGGAATGTATACATACATGAGACTCTTCATATTCACAAGACTCTTGACCTTTACACTTACATAAGTTATTCATCTTCTTATACTCAAGTGATATCTAACTCTTTATATTTATCAATATATAATAATAAATATCACATATTTACATAAAATAAAAAGACACTCATGATTGCACATAGCTCATAACTCCTTAGTTAATAACATCATACTTCACTCACACAACTTAAACTTACTAACATGACACCTCACCTACATAACCCCACACTTATTACATGATATATAACTCACACTTAATAACATGACACCTACTATATACTCAAATATTAGACACATTCTAGACTAAATTATTTACTTGGTCCTTGTGTTAGTATTGCAAGGTACCAAATATTGTAATACCTGCAACACCCCACCTTGTATTACATTATTTGGTATGAATGTCTTTTTCCTTCATGTGCTTTTAGTGTTTGATTCTTGTTTTGATCTTCCTACTCTAACTTTGGTACTACAATTTTTTGCATTCTATTTATCCCATTAATAAGTTACTTGTATCTTTTTCTTTTTGTTGTACAATTTAGGTACAAATTTATGCTTGTAAATATTATTTTCCTCTTGTAAAAATATGTTAGCATTTATATAAATTTGTTTCATTCTATTCTATTTATTCATCCATAGTGTACTTCAATTTTCTTTTCTTAACAAGACTTTTTTTTTGTTCTTTTCATAAATTTTGTAATTTTTGAGCACCCATCAATTATGTTTTAGTTCATGTTTTTTATACTTTTTCCTTGTTTATTTTTCAATAAATATTGTTTTGTTGTCAATATTATCAATGCCATTACTATTGAGAATTTTTGAGTGGCTTGTATCATTACTATTGTGGGCGTATTCTAATTTTATTCATTTATTCTATATTCAAAAACTTACACATATATATATAGAACGTAAGGAAGGTGAGGAAGGAGGTTGGAGAAGAAGGAGGAAGGGAGTCGGCGTGGAGGGATAAGGGAAAGGAAAGGAGAGATAAGGGGCACAATAATAGGGAGGAAAGGGAATACGAGAGAATAGGGAGAGGAGAGAATATCGGGAGAGGAAAAATAAAATCTTGCCGACAATTAAACCTTGCCGACAAACACCGTTGTTTTCACACTGAGCCTAGAAAAACTAGATATTTCTAGGCCGTAACCCTCTTCACATTTGCAACATTCTCCCCCTTAAAGTTGAGAGGACTGACAACACAGTCTCTCAGCTTTATAAATTGAGCTTTAGCCATCGCTTTGGTGAAGATATCTGCAACATTCTCCAAAGTGCGGCAGAATTGAAGCTCAACAATTTCTTGCTCCACCATATCTCGGATGAAGTGGTACTTCATATCAAAATGTTTTGTTCTACTATGGTGGATTGGATTGTATGCCAACTGAATGGCACTGATGTTGTCGTAGTAGATTCTGGTCGGACCACTTTGCGGTTCTCCAATCTCTTCCAGCACTTTTCTCAACCATAACACTTGAGTACTAGCATATGTGACTGCTATATACTCAGCTTCTATAGAGGACAAAGCTACTACAGTCTGCTTTTTGGAACTCCATGTTATTAGTCCTGACCCTAGACTAAAATAGTTCCCTGAAGTTGATTTCCTATCATCAATGTTGCTGCCCCAATCACTATCACTGAAGCCTACAAGCTTGATAGTGTTACATTTATGGTAATGGATTCCAAAATCCAATGTACCCTTCACATATCTAAGAATTCTCTTAGCTGCCTACAAATGCAGCTCAGAAGGGCTAGCCATAAATCGAGAGACAAGAGAAACAACATACTTGAATATCGTGTCTGGTGTTGGCGAGAAACATCAAACTCCCAACCATGCTTCTGAAAGTGGTCACGTCAACTTTTGGTGCTCCATCATCTTTGCTTAATTGGATCCCATGTCCAACTGGAGTTGCAATCGGTTTGCAATGCTCCATAGCAAACTTCTTGATCATGTCCCGAGCATACTTATGTTGACAGATGAAGATCCTTGTATCTGACTGATGAACCTCCATTCCAAGAAAGTAGTGCATTAAGCCAAGATCCTTCATCTCAAACTGCTTCATCATGGAGTGCTTGAACTCCATATTCACTTTTTCATTACTACCCATGAATATGAGATCATCCACATACAAGCAAACTATGAGGATGTCATTACCTTGCTTCAGGTAGTAAAGGGTGGGTTCATTTCTGCTTCTGGTGAACCCAAAATCTTTGAAGTACCCATCAATGCGTGAGTACCAAGCTCGTGGTGCCTGCTTGAGGCCATAGAGTGCCTTTTTCAGTCTGTAAACAAGGTGCTCCTTGCCTTTCTCTTCAAATCCCTGTGGTTGCTCAACATACACTTCTTCTGTCAAGTAACCATTGAGAAATGCACTCTTTACATCCATGTGTTGGACTTTCCAACCTTTGTGAGCAGCTAAAGCAAGAACTGTTCTGATGGTTTCCTGTCTGGCTACAGGAGCAAATGTCTCCTCATAATCAATACCATACTTCTATGTAAATCCTTTTGCAACCAATCTTGCTTTGTGCCTTTCAATGCTTCCATCAGCATTGAATTTGGTCTTGAAGACCCATTTGCATCCAACACATTTCTTGCCTTTAGGAAGCTTTACCAGCTCCCAAGTGTCATTGTTTTTTATAGAGGTTATCTCCTCTTTCATGGCATCTTGCCAAATTTTTTGAGTACATGCCTTCTCATAACTAGAAGGTTCAAGTTGTGCACTAGTTAACAAGGCATAGTTAACTATATCTCCCCGAGGTTCTTGGGAGTCATCATCACCATACAAATGCATATTTTCAAGTCTTTGCAAGACTGAACTCATTTCACTAGCTTGACTTCTAGTATATCTTCTTTGAAAGTTTTTATCCAACATCTGATAAGATGGATGATGTTGGAGTGTTCTCTTACCTCTAGATGGAGAATCAATATCCATTGGTGAGGAACTGGAGGTGAAGGAGACTTGGAGAAGTGTCCAAGATGATTGGGGGGGATCTTAGATGATTGTTGTTGCACCTGTTTAGAAACAGCATCATTGGATTCATCATCACTGAATATTTGGGGCTTACCCCATTCTCCCCCTTCATCAAAAATCACATCCCTGGAAAGCACAATCTTTCGAGTCCTAGGATTGTAGAGTCTATAAGCTTTTGTGTTCTCACAGTACCCTACAAATATGCATGCTCGACTCTTTGGATCAAGCTTTTTTCTCAGCTCATCAGGAATATGAGAATATGCCAGTGAACCAAACACTCAAAAATGCTTGACATTTGGTTTCTTACCATACCATGCTTGGTAAGGAGTTTTCCCTTTCAAACTTGAAGTAGGGCTTCTATTCAAAATATACACACTAGTCTTGGCTGCATCTGCCCAATACATATTACTCAAATGCTTCGTCTGAAGCATAGATCTTGCCATCTCTACAATGGTGCGGTTCTTTCTCTCAGCCACACCATTCTGCTGTGGAGTGTAGGCAGCAGTGAACTGCCTCTTTATTCCATGTTTTTTACAAAAATTCAAAAATTCATTAGAGGAGTATTCTCCTCCTTTATCTGATCTCAAACACTTAACAAAATATCCACTCTCATTTTCAACTCTTGTTTTAAAATCTACGAAGCAATCAAATGCTTCATCTTTATGCTTCAAAAAATATATCCAAGCACATTCTTGAAAAATCATCAATAAAAAGAAGAAAGTAAGAGTTGTTACCGATGCTCTTGGTCTGCATTGGACCACAGATGTCCGAATGCACTAGTTGGAGTGGATAATTGGCCCGCCATGCTTGCCCTCATGGAAACTTGGTCCTGGCATGCTTTCCCAAAGCACAACCTTCATAGACTTCTTTATTATCCTGAACTTTAGGAAGTCCGGTCACCATATCGCTTGAGAGGTTAACATCTTCAAACTAGCTGAATTCAGATGACCGTATCTCAAGTGCCACAACACACTTGGATTTGAAATAGCAACATTTGCTAATTGATCTCCCCCTGGCTGACCAAACCTTAAAGGGAATAGCCTATTCTTTGTCATTGGCACTTGTGTAATAATTCTATTACTATTATTTTTATCAAAAATGGTGCATTTACCCTCATCAAAAAGCAACTTGTAGTTCTTTTCTAACATTTGACCAACACTTAAAAGATTGTGTTGGAGATGGGGTGTGTAATAGATATCACTTACTTGCTTAACACCTTCTTTAGTTGGAACCGCCATGGCTCCAATGCCTTCAACTGCCAATGACTTGTTGTCCCCCAACTTGATGCTAGATTTGTAGGAAGAATCCAGGGTAGCAAAGAGTTCTTCTTTGCCACTCATATGATTTGAACACCCAGTGTCCAAAATCCAGGTGTCATTCATGTTCTGATCTGACTGGCCATATGAGAGAAAGAGATTTGTGGTCCCTTCCTCTTCTCCAAGATTGCCATACTGACTGCTCCGGCTATTGTCTGCTCCCTTGTGAAGGCTGCTTTGACCAACAAGTCACGAGCATAGTGGCCAGGTTTGCCACAATTGTAGCAAACTTGCTTCGACTTGTCATTTCCTTTTCCTCAACCCGGATGCTTTCCTCTATTCTGTTGTCCACCTCTATTCTGACCTCCACCTCTGTTTGAAGATCCTCCTCTGCTTGGGGTTCCACCTCGTGGACTATTCTTGCCTCTTCCTCTGTACTGACCTCTGCCACGACCTCTACCTCTTCCTTCTTGTGAAGCAAAGGCTTTATCATCTCCTCCATGGCTGGTGGAAAGAGTGTCCTGCAATATTTCTTCATGTGAAAGAAGAGAACCAATCAGTGCTTCAAAAGAAAGAGTAGTCAAATATTTTGACTCTTCAATAATGATTGCTACATGATTCCACTTCGGAAGAAGTGTTCGCAACACTTTCTTCACCATAACCTCAGGCTTAACATCTTCACCTAGAGTGACCATTTTATCTACTACCGCTTTAACCCGCACGCAGTAGTCTCCTACTTTCTCATTTTCCTGCATTATGAGATTTTCAAAATCTCTCTTCAGTGTTTGAAGTCTAACCTGTTTTACTTGATCACTACCTTGAAAGCTTTCTTTCAAAACTTTCCAAGCATCTTGAGCTGTGACACAGGATGCTATTCTAGGAAAGATACTTTTATCTAGGGCTGCTTGTAAATAGTACAGGGCAGAGGAATTATTTTTCTGGGCTTCTTTTCTAGTTTTTTTATCTGCAGCACTCAAAGCTGCCCATTCAGCAGTTGTGGGTTCTGTATACCCTTCTGTTACAATATCCCATAAACCTTTGCCTATTAACAAAGTTTTCATCTTAATTGACCAATATTCGTAATCACCACCATTGAACTCAAGGATTGGTAGACTAGTATTGGATGCCATTTAACTACTTGAAAGTAGACTTTATTTCAATTGCAAGCAAGTAGTACAAATAAGTACAAAATAGATCACTGATTTAAATCAAATCTAGCCTTTTTAATTCTCTCACTGATTTCTTGCTCCTCTTGTTGTGGATTGCCCAGTATTGGATGCCCAAAATTATCGGCAATGGAATCCTCGTCGTCATTGATGACGATGATTTCGGGGCTGGTTCTGGCTCTGGCTCTAGCTCTGGCTCTGGCTCCACTGGCTCTGGTTCTGGATTAGGAGAGTGTGGTGTATAGCTCTCACTTGATTCTATTTCAGGCACTGTAGGTGTATAACTATCACTTGATTGTCCTTCAGGTGCTTCTTCAACCGTCTCCGACTCTTCTATTCTTTGCCCAAAGATATTGTCCTCTGAGTCAGCCTCGTATCCAGAATCGGGCTTCCTTTGGTGGGCTATGACCGCGTTTTCTAATTGATTGAAAACTGTATGCAAACCATATCTCCAAACTTTTTTGTCAAACCATTCGGCGTTCTCTCTTTGTAAAAGAGAACAAAGAGCATGATAGCATCCGGTTGATCTGATCATCTACTCATCAATGCAAAAAACAACTTCATTAGAGCCTCTAAGGTTAAAAATTTTCACCCTTTTGCAGTCGTTGAGGCTATTACAAAACAAATATTTAACCTTGAACGGGGTTCCAAGGGGCAGTGCCCCTGGCATTCCGAAAGACTTCCCGTCACTTTTCCAGGTTCACAATATGCAAATTTTCACTTTCCACTTTTCACAATTTTTCTCCAAAAAAAAAGGTTTTCAAATTTTTTTATAAAGCCTTTTTTTTTAAATTTAATAATCAATAATGCTTTTAATAAATTAAAAATAACTATATTAATAAAATAATTAAAAGCATTTATTTGAAAATTAAATTCAATTTAAAAGCAACTTTAATAAAAAAAATTAATAAAACCCTTTTTTTAAAACCTTTTATGAAATGCACTCCGACGGGTTTTGAACTCGTGACCTCATGCAAGCTAACGAGCACCTTTGCCACTACACCGTGCGGCTCCTCTGAAAACAAATCCGCCCGCTCTCCCTCTTAAGGCTCCTTCGTGGTGATAACCACAAAAAAAAACTTTGATTTTCCTAACCCGGTGGGATTCGACCCCGGGTCTTCTCCTTTGCTGGCGGAAGGTTTTAACCGCTAGCCCACGACTGTCGGTTGAGACAATAGAGGCACGAGAGCCTCTATAACATCAAGCGACGGTGATTTTAAAAAAAAATTGAACTTAATATCCCACATTCACCGTGTGTGGGGAAATTTGGGGTTGAAAAACCCCAACGCGACTATGAAAAATTGATTGCCTTCGGGCAATCGACGTCGCCTCCTTTTGCCGCTGCTTTAACCAATGACCGCCCTCCTTGCTGCCAGCTATGTCACCACCTCGATCCGCATGCCACTACCACGTGTCCTTGTCAGTCTGCCTCGAATCACGTACCTACCACGTCAGTTCCTCGAACTGCATGCGCTTCGCCAAGCCCGTCTGCCTCAGCTATCTGCTTCCAGTTGTCCCTGACAGCTCCTCGGGATGCATGTCGCATCCGTTCCAATTCGCGTGCCACACTGTCTTTCGCTTTGTATCGTCGAGCGTGCCCCTGGCCTCGGCTCTGATACCAGATTGTGGGCGTATTCCAATTTTATTCATTTATTCTATATTCAAAAACTTACACAAAAAAAAAAAAAAAAATAATATATATATATATAGAACGTAAGGAAGGTGAGGAAGGAGGTTGGAGAAGAAGGAGGAAGGGAGTCGGCGTGGAGGGATAAGGGAAAGGAAAGGAGAGATAAGGGGCACAATAATAGGGAGGAAAGGGAATACGAGAGAATAGGGAGAGGAGAGAATATCGGGAGAGGAAAAATAAAATCTTGCCGACAATTAAACCTTGCCGACAAACACCGTTGTTTTCACACTGAGCCTAGAAAAACTAGATATTTCTAGGCCGTAACCCTCTTCACATTTGCAACAACTATATTTTGATCCATACATTGATTTTTTGAATCTATATTATCAAGGATAGATATATCTATATTTATTCTCATGAGAGATCTATAAGTTGTTTTATTTTCTTCCTCATTGATGTTCTTTATTTTTTGTACTTCTTGGACCATGTTTCCTTTTTCATTTAGGCTATCATTATTGTGTTGATGTGTATTATTATTGATTGGTCCAATATTATATTTGCTAGTATCTTTGGAAATGTCTATACATTTGATTCCATTGATTTAGAGAATTGTATCTACAATAACTAGTGTTATGACTTTTTTCTCCATTCATATTGATTTTGTAAAGATTTTTTTTGGTAGGTTAAATTAAAACAAAGTGGGTTTTTATAAAGGGATCCAAACCCTGATTATAACAAGTCAAAAGACTTAAAACAAGGCCAAAGGATGGCCAACAGGAAAGGCCCAAGGATGGGCCTAAGGATAGGATCCAAGATAAAAAACAGGATGTAGGACAGGAAATAAAAATAGAAAATAGGACAATGATGACTCATTTGATGCTATCATCTCAAACCATTTTTAGGATCATCAAACCATTTTTTGATGACTCACTAAATGCCGAACGTGGGGTGATGGCGTGCCAGACCAGATGGTGCAAACGAAATTGATATAAAATAATGTTAAATCCTACGAATGCGAGAAAGCAATGCACGAAGGAAACAACGCATAGACGAGATGTAAGCAAACAAAGACAAAGCGGGGCCTCTTTTATTAATGTTGTTTTTGATTTGGTTACAATACGTCCCCCATTTAGGGCTCAGAACATTTGATACAGTTCGTTACATCACAGATGGTACGCTTCTAGTGTCTTTTGTGTGCCTCACATTTGAAATGGGCGGGCCAAAGGTTGTCACCGCTTGTGTTCGTGTGTTCCTTGCTGCCCCTCCGATGTTCCTGGTAGTGAGATCCTACATACAAAGAAACAACAAATAGTTAATAGCATGTGCGGATAGAAGGAAAGCATGCAATCCCCAAGGCCTCCAGCTAGTTAGTATGTAAAATAGCAAAACAATGATCAAAACATGTCATAATGAACCCAAACTTTGACAGAAGCATAAAAACATCATCAAAGATACATTGCAAAAAGAACAGTCAGGAAATCATGCATGGATTTATAATCGCTCCGGGGTGGGACGATTAGGACTGTCACAAAACATGCAAAGACAACCTTCCAAATGTCCTACCTAGAGGCCTCCATAACTCCTAAAAACTTGGGGTTAGGCTAAAAGGGGCATTTTGGGATGACCTAGAAGGTCAGATTTGGAAGATTTTGCCCATATTGTCCTGTATCCGAAGGTGCTCCCTGTAGGTTAGTAACGCATGAATATGATAAAAACACAGTCAAATCAGGTCAGAATGCAATGAAACTTGAACAGAAGCATTAGTAAACCAAATAGAAAATAATGCAAAAATAACAATCAGGAAATCATGTATGGATTTCTAATCGTTCTGGGGTGGGACGATTAGGACTGTCACAAAGCATGCAAAAGTGACCTTCCAAATGTCCTACCTAGAGGCCTCTAAAATACTTGCAAACTTGGGGTTAGACAAAAAGGGGCATTTTGGGACGACCCAGAAGGTCAGATTTGGCATATTCTACCCAGATTGTCCTGTATTCGAATTCGCTTCTTGTAGGTTGGTAAACGAGTAAAATGATAAAAACACAGTCAAAACAAGTCAGAATGCCATGAAACTTGAATAGCAACATAAGTAAACCAAATGGAACATAATGCAAAAATAATAGTAGATAAAATATTCACATATTTCTAATCGCTCCAGGGTGAGCCAATTAGGACTGCGATAGTTTGGGGGGCGCCCGGGGGCAGGACGCCCGCCGTTTGGGGTCTGGTTTTGACACCAATCCACTTGGGATGGGTCCAAAACCTCCTAAGAGGTTGTGTCGATGAATTTGGTGTGGGATTGCAGCCAATTTCTTGGGTTTTGGGTCAGGATTATGTTCCTAGTGTTCACCCGATAACCTCTCTCCCAAAAGAGAAATTAGGGATGTAGGAAGCACAAAGGGGAAATGGGGGTACAATTTGGTAGCACTCTGTTGCTCCAAATACTCCAGCTCTATTATTTTTTTGGGGTGAGGATGCTCACCCTTTTATAGACCTAGGGTCTCTCTCTTTGAATGCGCATACGAGGCCGCCGCTTGGCTTGCCATGCCTTTTTTTGGGAGAGAAGATTCCTTCCTGATTTAGAGTCTCCTTGCATGAGGCCTCCATGATCAGGGCATGCTTGATTGAAGTCCCTCTCTCTGATTTGAAGTTGTTCCTCGCGATTGCATGCCCTGAAGGCGCATTTAAGTGGTAGACCTGTCGAGGTTTGACTTTTTTCCAGTCAAACCTACTAATCATCCCGAGGTGGAACGATTGCTGCTAATCGTCCTAGGGTGGGACGAGTAGGAAGCAAAGTGCTTAAAAGTTGCCAAATTGACCTCTAACCTTCCAAAACTGATTTGGGAGTGGTTAGGACCATTGTTTAACCTCTATGGGCTTCCCTAGGGGCTATGTATGCCAACTTGATCAGTGCTTGTCGTCGCATAATCGGATTGGTGTTGTTTTGGTGTCTATAGATGCCCCTTTTTGGGATGTGTTGTGTGTGGCGCAGTGCTGAGCAAAAATAGATAACCAAAGCACTTAATGATTAGGGTTTCTTAGTAAACTAACCAACTTTTGATGCCCCAATTATGGAAAGGGTATGCATTCTTGAATCCTTGCTTCTGACGAGCTAAGGAGCTTAACTCAAGTGTAACATTTTTTGTGAGGTGTTACTTGATCTTGGACATTGTTCAGTCATGAATAGGCAAAGGGTGCAACCTTTTGTCTGTGGAAACCTTGAGTTCATGATTCCAGAATGCCAAGTGTTTTATCAGCTTGTGATTCTTGCTTGTTTATTTGTTTTGTTTGATTTTTTTTGTTTTTATTGATGTTTTTGTTCACACTTAAGGTTAAAAACCTTAGGTTGATTTTGTTTGTTTTGTTTGATTTTTTTTTGTTCACACTTAAGGTTAAAAAACCTAGGTTGATTTTGTTTGTTTTTATTGATGTTTTTTTGTTCACACTTAAGGTAAAAAACCCTAGGTTGATTTTGTTTGTTTTTATTGTTGTTTTTTTTGTTCACACTTAAGGTTACACATGTTATTTGATTGATCTGTACTTTGGCTGTACAGTTTTGTACTTTTGTTTTTGTCTATATAGTTTATTTGAATGTTTTTGTTTAAATTAAGGTTGAAACCCTAATTTGTTTATTTTTTTGTTTTATTGTTTGATTTTTTTAGTTCATAGTAAGGTTAAAAACCCTAGTATGATTGTTTTTGTTTTATTGTTTGATTTTTTTAGTTCATAGTAAGGTTAAAAACCCTAGGATGAATTTTTTTGTTTTATTGTTTGATTTTTTTGTTCCCCTTAAGGTTAAAAACCCTAGGTTGATTTTGTTTGTGTTGTTTTAATTGTTTTTTTTTGTTCACACTTAAGGTTAAAAACCCTAGGATGAATTTGTTTTCTTGTTTTAATTGTTCTTGATTGTACAGTTTATTTTATTGATCTGTATTTTGGCTGTACAGTTCTGTACTTTTGTTTTTCTATAATTTATTTTTCGTCTATACATGTTATTTGAATGTTTTTGTTTAAATTAAGGTTGAAACCCTAATTTGTTTTTTTTTTTTTATTGTGTTTGTGTTTTGCAGGTTGTTAGGAGTCGGCACCGCCAGCCGACTGTGTTCTCTGATGCCCGGGAGGTGCTGACAGTTGTGGATTGGGAGTGGCTTGATGCCCTTGGGCTCAAGCAGGTGATGCGGTTGGAGCCTGTGGTGGGGGATCGGGCATATCTGACTGCCTTGATCAATTTGTGGGATCCCCGCACCAACACCTTTCATCTCCCAATAGGGGAGATGATGGTTACTTTGGAGGACGTGTATCGAATTCTACGGATTCCGATAGATGGACTGCCCATTCGGATGACTCCCCGTGATCAGTGGATGGTGGTGCTAACATGGTGCTTTGGGCAGGCGACGAAGATGGGGGTGGATAGGGCTGTGGAGAGGGTGGAGGTGGACTGCTTGATTGGTGGGATTCTGGTGTGATGGTGGTTAGAGAAGGGCATGTTGGGGGTGAGGCATGCTTTGCTCATGACCCTCATATCTAACATGTCGTTCTCGACTCCTCAGGTGCGAGGTTCCCTTGGAACCTGCTCGAGGTGGTGTTCATACTGGTGGAGTGTCCGATAGCAATGCCACTTATTATGAGGTGGGGTCAGACACTATTGGCACAACTTTATGATGAGTTGTACGAGATCCATTGCTAGAGGTGAAAGGGGATCGAGTGCAGCTATCTTTTGCAATGCTGGAGGTGGCAACACATAGCTATGGAGCGGTCGTAGGGGTTTCCTTGGACCACTCGGGGTGAGATGGTGGATAGGGAGATTGGGTATGCTGCTCTATGGTGGAGGTCAGAGGAGCAGGGGCAGAGTCGATGGTGGGCAGGTGTCGTAGGGCACTATACTGATGCCTTCTCTCGTCTTGCTCCAGGGGAGGTGTTCTAGCGGCCATACCGGGACTGGTCCGCACTCGGCTCTGAGGTTGGAGAGTGGCTCTGGTGGTGTGTAGGGGGAGATGGTTGATCGGGTGACATGGGACAGAGCAGGAGTACTTCTCGTACGTCCGGGTGACTCGATAGTTTGGGGTGCGCCAGGGATTTCCTAGGGAGCCCTTGATCTATCGACGTCGGGGCGACGAGAGGACTCTAGCCTGGTCGATTATTGAGTCGCTGGGCGAGGAGTCTAATGTAGTGATTGATGTCCCCGATGTGGACAATGTCGGGGTGACTACAGAGTACGACTAGTGG
This sequence comes from Wollemia nobilis, assembly GCA_028583015.1. Lineage (NCBI taxonomy): Eukaryota > Viridiplantae > Streptophyta > Pinopsida > Araucariales > Araucariaceae > Wollemia > Wollemia nobilis. The sequence continues at coordinate 851,728 of JAQPPZ010017078.1, read as the reverse complement.
TGGACGATGTTGCAATGGTGGGGTGAGGGGCCTCTAGGAGGTCCGGATGTGGCAGCAACAGGCGATGGGGGTGCGGAGGCACCGATGGAGGGTTGGGGGGCTCCACTCGATGATGTGGATATGGTGGAGGTAGATGACTTGACTGGGGATGATTTAGGGGTTTCGAAGCAACCGGATACATAGGATGTCCCAAAGTAGTGGGTGTCGGAGCAGCATGTCATCCCGAAGATGCCCATGCCTCAGGCAGTCCTAGGGGATATGGAGGCTAGGTTTCATGTTGAGATAGCATGATTGGAGGACCTACTACGAAGATGGGATGAGGAGCACAACGTCGAGAGGGATCTCCTACGGGCTTAGTTGGCGTAGCGGGATGACGCATTGGCTGTGTACCACCGATGGGATGTGGAGTGGGGTCGGTGCCGGGTGGAGTTGGAGGCCGAGATTATCCGCCTCGATGGACAGTTACCTGAGCTCACTAGAGGTGGATCGTCGCGTCGTACGAGAGGTAGTGAGACTGAGCAGTCTGCATCCTCTCGTCGTAGGCGGGTGGGTGAGGGTAGCGTTAGTGGGCATGATGCGAGGGCTGGCAGCAATCGCCCTGAGAGGTCCCATAGGACCCACACCATTGGGGGTAGTTCCAGTCGCACCGATCCTACGTGATCATGGTGGCCGACTCCCTAGGCTTTGGGGATTTTGAGTTTTTGATTTTTTTGTGAGGTCAAAGGACCGTTTTATTGTAGCCTGAGGGCATTTTGACTTGATATATATACATGACTCTCTTTTTGGATTATTTACTTGTTATGGTTTATTGCTCTTTTATGCACATTTATTTATGTTGATGTATGCATATGTTGTTATGAGATGATGTTAGCTATATGATATGGATGTATGCATATGGAATGGATGGAATGATTTGTTGGTATGCAGGTGGTGGCACCATAGACTATACAGGATTAACTGGCTTTCTGTACTATGTGATTGGTTTATGAAATAACTTTGTATTTGTAATTTTTGTTTTGTTATTTTTGATGGTGATAATGAAATGTACGACAATTGTTTTAAAATGTAGTTAAGGTTTTTCTGAGACTCAGCTACTTTAACTAACTAATCAAGACTATACATTATCTTACAAGACTTTCGAACAAGGTACGAATCAGACTTGAGTTTGACCAAGTTATTTCACATCCCTGTGTGTGCGATTGAGTTCGTTTATGTGGTATTCGTAAGGATACCGCCAGTGCCAGATAGGCTATCAACCAAACCTGTATTGAGGATCACCTAATTAGCTCCACTAACTCCTTTGTTGTATTTAGTAAGATTAATCCATGACGCAATCTAAGATACCATAAGCTAGCTCATCCACATGCAAACATTGGTCTACACACACGCAAAGCTAATGTGATAGACATATCGTCATGCGTTTAGGATACCGCCATTGCCAGGTAGGCTATCCACCAAACCCGTAATGAGGATCACCTAAATGGTTTTTCAAATGCTAAGAATTCTAGGGATTCAAGCTCAGGTGTCTTTCGGTTGCTCAACTTGTTGGGATACTTGCTCTCATACATAGTGATGAAAATCACTATTTATTTTTCTCTTTTGTTTTTTTCTTGAGCAAGGGGTTTGAGTAGTGGTGATAACCATTGTTATTATATTTATTGTTGCATTTTGAGGATTTAGATTTGGCATTTTGATTTCCAAGTTGAGCTCGTGGGTTTTTGGCTTGTGAGTGGCATTGATCCTTTTGGCCTTGGGGATGACTACCCATCCTGGTCAGGGATGTGTAGTACGAATCCTTACGACTTTGGGGCTCAAAGGTGGTTGGGAATTTTATTATGTAATGGCATTGATCTTTTAGGCCTTGGGGATGACTACCCATCCTTCTCATGGGCATGTAGTATGAATCCTTACGACTTTGGGGATCAAAGGTGTTTGGAATTTTTGATAGTGGACTTTTGGGATTTTGCTTGTGAATGGCATTGATCCTTTTAGGCCTTGGGGATGACTACCCATCCTTCTCAGGGACGTGTAGTACGAATCCTTACGACTTTGGGGACCAAAGGTGTTTTGGGATTTTTTGACAGTGGTGAAAACCACTATTTATTATGGGGAATTGGATGGGGAAGAGCTTGTCCTTTTGTCAATTCTCAGCATTCTTGAACCATTCGCACAGGGGGATGAGCAGGATAACCTTTCACCTATGGTACCCTAGACTGCTTTGTAGGTTTCTCTTGCATTCACACAACTTGGGAATTTTTATGTGTTTTAAGCTTGTGTTGGGATGTTATGTAACAAGGTGTGATCCAAGTAAAACTCTACCTTGTAAAAATCGGTTTGACTTTGTACAGCATTTGACCAGAAATCTAAAGATAGCTGAATGACGAAAAACCCTAAAGACATTAGCAGACAACTGACTATGATATGGCAAAAATGCAAAGGGTGTTATTTTTGATGGATCTTTTTACAAAATGGACTGAATTTGGAAAAATGATGGAATTGCCGAGTAATTACAGTCTATGGTGCATTTGACATGTATGACCAACAAATATGCAATGTATGTATGCGATGCCTAATGCAGTTTTCATTTCTTTTTTGTGTTTTGATTTTTAAGAATATGCATGAAAGTGAGATGCAATTTTTTTGTTATTTTTTATTATCTTTTGTTTTTTGAATATTTTTTTTGACCAAGCGATTGTGGGAACCCTTGGATTTTTTGGCTTGACCAAAGGGATTATGGATACCTTTGGGGCATTTTAGGTTGACCAAGCGATTGCGGGAACCCTTGGAGCTTTTTGGTTTGACCAAAGGGATTATGGATACCTTTGGGGCTTTTTGGGTTGACCAAGCGATTGTGGGAATCCTTGGAGATTTTGGTTTGACCAAAGGAATTTATAGATACCTTTGGGGCATTTTGGGTTGACCAAGCGATTGCGGGAATCCTTGGAGCTTTTGGTTTGACCAAAGGAATTTATAGATACCTTTGGGGCGTTTTGGGTGACCAAGCGGTGGCGAGAACCCTTGGAGCTTTTGGTTTGACCAAAGGGATTATAGATACCTTTGGGGCATTTTAGGTTGACCAAGCGATTATGGGAATCCTTGGGGCTTTTGGTTTGACCAAAGGGATAAGATCCGTTTGGGGTCATAGTGTTAGCATTATGGTGTGACCAAGCGATTACGGGCAACCCTTGGGGCATGTCTTTAGGTCCATTGAAGCTCTTGCTCTTCGAGGGATAGACTTACCCCCAGCTTGATGACTTGTGGATTCATTGGATCAAAACCGATGTCTACGTCAATCATCTCTTCGACTGACATGTGGGATCCATCCTCCAACTAGTGTGGAGTCGGGATCAGGTGGATATCATTCACTAAATTTAGATCTACGTTGGGAATGTCGAGTTCCTCTTCAACATGGAAGATATCCTGAGTCTGTCTTGGGGTGAAATGGAACATCCCATCGCAAGGCCAGTACTCTGATGGGGATGGTGGTGAGTCAGCATGATCCCAAGCTATGGCATCTAGGTCTAGATACAATGGTCATGTTGGATCGGTTGGGTTGTGGATGGGGGCGGTTAAATCAATGGAGATCATGTTGATGGAATGAATTTGGTCTCCATTACCACGCGGGTGTTGACTCGGACATCCTTGGTGATCCTTGCACCCCGGATCTGGCTTTGTGGGTACTAGCACAAAAGGATCGGCCCTATGTGTGGACAGAAGGACAGGGTCTGCCCTTGGCACTGATGGCTCTATAGGGTCTCTAGGTGGGAGGTGCTCTTTGTATGCCCGAAGTGGTGGATGAAGCACTTGGTTTAATTGTACTTGGTTTAAATGCCACCTATGCCTTGGCCCCATGTTTAGCTATTCAAACATATCATCAATGTCCATGGGGTGTTGTTGTTGCCGCATATGGTTGAGATATGCCATCTCAGTATCATCCTCATAATCGCTATCGAAGATCCATAGGCCTTCATTGGCTCTGACAACTATGTGCTCTTCTTGTTGGTATAGCCTCCCACTAGGTGTTTCTTGATCACTTGGCCTTATGGCCGGTATGGGAGGCTCATTTTGTTTGAGCAAGTTGATTTGGTCCCATATGGGTTGTTTCGCTCTCTACGGGTGGGCTGGATTCTCTTGAGGTGGCAATTGCTCGATTGGAGCATTCAAGGGGAACATTGCCTCGAAGTTCTCCTGATAGTCGTCAATGGGTGTCACTTGCGAGTGATTACTATCGGACTCAAAAGGGTCCTAGGGTGCTACCTCATAAGCTGACTCATCTTCAGAAGACTCCCCTTGATCTTGTTCATATCCCTCTTGGAGGTTATCCCTTGAACTTTCCTCTTTCTTGATCAAAGGGGAAGGGTTGTTGAGGTCAACAAGGTTTGTTGTTAACAATGGGAGATAGTCCCCCAATGTGTATGTTGTGTTGGGATTGGCATATGGATCTTGTGCCAACCCATCCTTATTTCCTAGCCCTAGGCCTTGCATGTTTTCTACCAAGATGTCAAGGGGCAAAGGGTGGTTGAACCCTACTCCTGATTTATCATATGGCATCTGGTATCTTGGTTGACAAAGAATGCGCATTCCTTGTTCATATCTGCCCAATCCATATCCATGCCAATTACATTGGTTAAGGTATTTCAAGGCAAAGTCCGGGTTGGATAGATAGTCAACGTTCTCAGCAAATGGCTCTTCGTCCTCTTCCTCTTGTAGGTAAGGTTCGATGCCGTTGTCGAGGCCCCCATATACAAAGTTTGTCTGATTTGGTGGGTAGCCTAAAGGGAAGATAGTGTCGATGGGGAGGCAAGGTCTCCCCATGTCTTGCATGGATTTGAGTGCGGGTGTTGCCACTATGTTCTGCACTAGGTACTCCCCCAGGCCCGTATTGGCCATTTCAATGGTAATCATCGATGGTTGAGGGGGAGGGAATGGGAGTTCTTCCTGAGTCCACTCCATGTTGGGTGAATCAGGTGTCTCGACTTCCATTCGGCTAGGCACCTCTTCGTTAGAGATGGTTGAGACTAATGGTGGTATCTCTTCTAGGGGCTTCTTCCCGTTGTCCTTCGGTGTGGCCACCATAGGTGGCATTGTTGGTGAAGGGACAGACGATGAAGATGGGCCAGGTTGGTTACTTGAGGGACTCAACAGCGGGGATGTAGGTAGAATCGGACCCTGAGTGGACGGATTCAATTGAAAGTCCAAATGTGTCGATGGGAGGGTCGATTGTGGCATCAACTGCATCACATTGCAAAACTTGAAGGGCTCTAAGTCTGCTGGGACTACATGTACTTGCCCTTCATATGTGTACTTGAGGCATTGATGGGCTATCGAAGGGACACACTTCATGTCCCTGATCCAAGGCCGGCCTAGCAAGATATTGTAGGCCATCTCACCCTCAAGGATGTGACACAACGTAGGAATGGTCTTTTGTCCTACTTGGATGGGCAGGACAATTGTGCCAACCGTCGAGCATAATGCGTCGTTGAATGCTCGAAGAGTGTAAGTGGACGCCACAATGTGGGATGTTGGCAACTTAAGATGTTTTAATGTCATTGTCATGATTATGTTGCTGGATGAGCCAGTGTCCACCAACACCCTCTTGAATGGAATCTCGTTGACCCGTGCGATGACGTGCAGGGGTGGATCCACCATATCACTAGTCACCAATTTCAGTTCATCTTCCCTGAAGGTTATGACCGGTTCGGTGCATTGTCTCACATGTCCCACAAAGTTGTTGAAAGAATTGGGTTCTTGGGGCTGTAGCTCAATGGCTTTGAGTATCTCCATTAGAGCCTCCCGATGGGGCGGTGATTGTTGGATGAGCTCATAGATGGAGAGCCTAGCCGACGTGGTCCTTAAACTATGAGTAAGCTTAGTCCGAATCATGGCCACTGGTCTAGGCGGGGGAGGTTGTGTAGGGTGTTGTGGGGGTTGTGACATTGATGGAACATTTCCTGTAGCTGCAGCGGGTGTGGTCGTGTTTGGGTATCTTTTTTTTCCGTGTCACAATGCTTATCATCCCTACGTACCCTTGCATGGGGTAGTTTTGTGTCACCTCATTCACCTGTACAGTATTTTCCTGCACATCATGGGTAGGTAAGGGGTCTTTGAAGACGTCCATCTATTGGTTGCTCAGTGCTACGAGATTATCCACCGTGAGCATTTTGTTGTCTATCAAGTCTTGCACCAAGTTTTTGAATTTCCAACAACTAAAGATGTCATGTCCTTTCTGTCGGTGGAATCTACAATACAAGTCTTCCCTATAGCCCTTGGGTTTTGGCATGTTGGGGTCTATGGGTCGAGTTTCTGGAAAGTTTATCAGGTTTGCCGTGAACAAGCGGTCAAACAAGGAGTCTCTAGACTCTTTGAATTGTGTGAATTATCACTTAGGGCGATGCTGCTGATTTTTCTCTTGCTTATGGTTTTCCTTTTCATAGTTAGCAAGAGGAACTACCTAATAATTAGCCTTTGGGGGCTATGTCATTTGTGCAGGCGATGGTACAATTATGGCAACCTGATTGACCGTGACGGGTTTCGGTTGCGTGGGCCCAGTTTTGGCATTTTTGGTCCACTCTTTCTTGCACGGCTTGGCAATATCGCCGTCTTGAATTTTGATCTCCTCAATTATCTTGGCTTGCACCAGGGCTTCTTCTAGGGTGGCATATTGCTGTAGCTACAATAGCATAGAGATCAACCTTATGCAACTCTTTGAAAACATCTGAGTCATGTCGGCCATGGGAGGGAGGTAGGGTAGCTTTGAAAGCAATGTCCTCCATCGATTCCCATAAGTGGCTATGGTCTCATCATCATACTACTTAAGGCCAGCTAGGTCGCTTAAGGATGCCTTCTTCTTGGTGTTGAAGGCAAAATGTTCAAGGAACGCGTCCACTAGTTGGTCTAGATTGTTGATGCTATGCTTCGGTAATTGGGTAAACCAATCCGAGGCAGGGCCTACGAACGTGGTTATAAATGTTCTCAGAAGCAATGCATCATTATCCTGGATGCCAAAGCATTGACTCAGGAATCTTGTCACGTGCTCTTGGGCATCCTCATCCCCTCTAAAAATTTCCAATTGAGGCATTTTGAAGTGGTCGGGGTATGGGGGTGTCGGGACTGAAGGATGCACAGGGTGACTATGGAGCTGGCGTAAGGTGGGATTTTGGGGCCCTAAAGTCTTGGTCTCCATAGACTCTAAGCGCTCTAGCAGTGCTTTGTATGCATCAGAGGATTTGATCTCCTCTTCTTTGGTTTGTTCCCATTGTGCATTGCGAGGAACTTGAGGCCTATGGAGGGGTAGTCGGGTAGCGCCCCCTGCCTTGGTAGGGCGTTTCAGCCCGCTCTTCTTCTTGCTCAAATTCCTCATAGGCTTCTTGAGGAGTTTTTGGGTGTGACCTATAAACATGGATGGGTGCCCAAGGAAGGTGCCCATCATTGGTTCTAGGGGTGGCCTCCCGCTCAGGCCTCGGAGGTCTTGGAGGCAACACTTGATAAGGTCGTGGAGACCTGTCTCGCACTAAGGGGTTGTGCCTCTCATGAATCTCTGTCCTATGCATGCGAGGGGTTGGAATCCTCTCATGCATATTGTTCTAGAGCAATTCATCTATCTGGCACTCGAATGCGCTCTTTGTTAAGATGATACAGTTGCTCTAACTGCTGCTGATCTTGCCTAAGCTGCGTGATTTGCACTTGGCGGGCGACATGTTTGGCAAATGCCAAGTCAATTTGTTCTATCGTCCTATGTTTAGGAGGCCTAGATGCCTCCCCTACATGTCTATCTTGGTCATGGTGATCCGAGATCTCTATGGGTCACTTTCCTCTATCGAGGTTAGCGGCATTCACCTGAGGCTCTGGCCTCAATAGGTGATCTTGATAATTAGCAGGTGTGGAGGCGCATTGCTCCCACGTGGTGTATTGCTCTTGAGGAATATACTGGTCTTCCTCATGCTCCCTTTCGTACATGTGAAAGGGACGGGCGGAGTTGGCTCACCCTATTTGAAGAGCCTTACGCTCTAGATTTGGTCTATTAGTTCTAACAGTAATGAGGGGTAGAGGGGGATGATATAATCATGTGGTCCCTCCTTGTGAACCCTATGCTACTCTAGCACTTCATCGCATAGTGGCCACTCATAATGAGCATCTAAGGGAGCCTTCCCATGTATGTACTCCTCCTGAAAGGGTCTGTGTTGAATGGGAGTGCCCCTCAAAGGGGTGCCTCTATAGTCCTTTTCTGTAGTGGCATAGTGTGGACTATGTTGTGGGTCAGGCCGCCAAGGTGGTATAACCAAGTCCTTGGGGCTATAACGGAGGCGACCGGTGCCTCCTTGTACACTTTCTGCAGCTTCTACCCGTGATTGGGCTTGGCTATGGGTATACACCATGGTGGTGGTTTTTCTAAAAAAATTTTTTTTTTTTTTTCCCCCTTTTATTTTTTTTTGCTACACCAAACAAAAGGGGACCACACAAACAAAGAAATGATTATCTTGTTTACAGATTAAATGTGTGTCCTAAATCTGGTTTAGTGTGTTTTGATTTTTTTTGTGCAAACCGTGTAAAGAAAATTTTGTTATTCATGCATGATGAGGGCTCTTATATCTCCAAAATGGTTGCCCCTTCAATATACCACTGCCAGGCCGTTATACCGAACCTCTCAATATACCCGCCCTTACGTGAGGGAGACTATTGGTACGCGAGAGCAGAACAATAAGTGGAACATAGGCGGTACAAAAGGGGAATCACTCTATTTTTGACACCTACCATTGCTAGACCAGATGGTGCAAACGAAATTGATATAAAATAATGCTAAGTCCTACGAATGCGAGAAAGCAATGCATGAAGGAAACGACGCATAGACGAGATGTAAGCAAACAAAGACAAAGCGAGGCCTCTTTTATTAATGTTGCTTTTGATTCAATTACAATATGTCCCCCCTTTAGGTCTCAGAACATTTGATACAGTTCGTTACATCAACAGATGGTATGCTTCCAGTGTCTTTTGCGTGCCTCACATTTGAAATGGGGGGGCCAAAGGTTGTTGCCACTTGTGTTCATGTGTTTGTGTGTTCCTTTCTGCCCCTCTGATGTTCTTGGTAGTGATATCCTATGTACAAAGAAACAACAAACAGTTAATAGCATGTGCGGATAGAAGGAAAGCATGCAATCCCCAAGGCCTCCGGCTAGTTAGTATGTAAAATAGCAAAACGATGATCAAAACATGTCATAATGAACCCAAAATTTGATAGAAGCATAAAAACATCATTAGAGACACATTGCAAAAAGAACAGTCAGGAAATTATGCATGGATTTCTAATCGCTCCGGGGTGGGACGATTAGGACTGTCACAAAACATGCAAAGGCAACCTTCCAAATGTCCTACCTAGAGGCCTACAAAACTCCTAAAAACTTGGGGTTAGACTAAAAGGGGCATTTTGGGATGACCCAGAAGGTCATATTTTGCAGATTCTTCCCATATTGTCCTGTATCCGAAGGCACTCCCTGTAGGTTAGTAACGCATGAATATGATAAAAACACAGTCAAATCAGGTCAGAATGCAATGAAACTTGAACAACAGCATTAGTAAACCAAATAGAACAGAATGCAAAAAGAATAGTCAGGAAATCATGCATGGATTTCTAATCGCTCCGGGGTGGGACGATTAGGACTGTCACAAAGCATGCAAAAGTGACCTTCCAAATGTCCTACCCAGAGGCCTCCAAAATACTTGCAAACTTGGGGTTAGACAAAAATGGGCATTTTGGGATGACCCAAAATGTCATACTTGGCATATTCTACCCAGATTGTCTTGTATCCGAAGGCACTTCCTGTAGGTTAGTAAACGCGTAAAATGATAAAAACATAGTCAAAACAAGTTAGAATGCCATGAAACTTGAATAGTAGCATAAGTAAACCAAATGGAACATAATGCAAAAATAATAGTAGAGAAAATATTCATAGATTTCTAATCACTTTGGGGTGACCCAATTAGGATTGCAGTAGTTTGGGGGGTGCCCGGGGGTAGGACGCCTGTCGTTTGGGGTCTGGTTTTGACACCAATCCACTTGGGATGGGTCCAAAACCTCCTAGGGGGTTATGTCGATGAATTTTGTGTGGGATTGCAGCCGATTTCTTGGGTTTTGGGTCGGGATTGCGTTCCTAGTGTTCACCCGATAACCTCTCTCCCAAAAGAGAAATTAGGGATGTAGGAAGCACAAAGGGGAAATGGAGGTACAATTTGGTAGCACTCCGTTGCTCCAAATGCTCCAGATCTGTTATTTTTTGGGGTGAGGATGCTCACCCTTTTATAGACCTAGGGTCTCTCTCTTTGAATGCGCATGCGAGGGTGCCACTTGGCTTGCCATGCCTTTTTTTGGGAGAGAAGATTCCTCCCTGATTTAGAGTCTCCTTGCATGAGGCCTCCATGATCAGGGCATGATTAACTGAAGTCCCTCTCTCTGATTTGAAGTCGTTCCTCGCAATTGCATGCCCTAAGGCGTAGTTAAGTGGCGGACCTGTCGAGGTTTGACTTTTTGCCAATCAAACTTGCTAATCATCCCGGGGTGGGATGATTGCTGCTAATCATACCAGAGTGGGACGAATAGGATTCTAATAGGATTCTAATCGTCCTAGGGTGGGACAAGTAGGGAGCAAAGTACTTAAAAGGTGCCAAATTGACCTCTGACCTTCCAAAACTGGTTTGGGAGTGGTTAGGACCACTGTTTAACCTCTGGGGGCTGCCATAGGGGCTATGTATGCCAACTTGATCAGTGCTTGTAGTCGCATAATCGGATTGGTGTTGTTTTGGTGTCTACACATATTGATTTTGTAAAGATTTTTTTTTGTAGGTTAAATTAAAATAAAGTGGGTTTTTATCAAGGGATCCAAAACCTGATTACAACAAGTCAAAAGACTTCAAACAAGGCCAAAGGATGGCCAATAGGAAAGGCCCAAGGATGGGCCTAAGGATAGGATCCAGGATAGAAAACAGGATCTAGGACAGGAAATAAAAATAGGAAATAGGACAATGATGACTCATTTGATGCTATCATCTCAAACCGTTTTGAGGATCTTGTCTATCAAAAGAATATTTCCAAGAAATGATGACTCATTTGATGTATTCAATGAAAGAGGCACAAACCTCTATAAATACTAAGAAAATTTTCATTGTAAGGGGTTGGAAAAAATAGATATCCTGCGAGAAAACACTTCAAGTTCTCTGCAGTAATAGTGAATTCAAAACGTTTGGATTTGCAAATGACTTAGTGCATTGTTGTCTTCTATATTACGCATTTATTATACACAGTTAGCTTTATTATTTGCAGTTAGATTTAAATTCTACAAGTTGGATTTAAATATTGCAAGTGAGAGAGTGAGTGCTAGAGTGTTGATCTGAAGATTTCATGTGCGAAGTTGTATGAAAATTATGTTGTTTGATCATTTATTTCCATGTTATTTTTAGCTTGGTGTGAATTCCTACTATCAATCTATTCTCATCCTACACAGTTGGTCTATGGCCATATTTCCCATTTCTTTACACATTTTTTGATTTCTTTCCTGCATCCCTAGTCTTCAACCAGTTTAGAAATAGTAAGGGAATCATCCCTCTCTGCAGATTGACACGAGAAACATCTCTTTCCTTCAGTATTTCAATATTGGCCATGTCTAGGATGCACAAATGCAATTTTGTATGATTAGGCAGATATTTGACCAACATTTTTTGGCATGCCCGGTGGGACAAATAGATTATGTCCTAGTAAGATCCATAGTCGATGGAACAAGTATTATCCCAAGTTGACAAACCCATCGATGCCAACAGTTTTTTGGGACCTTCAAAAGTTCCACTTTAAACAGTATTAAGGTTTTATGTTTACCTTCGTGTTGTAGAATTAGAACATTTGGCGACTCAATTATACTCAGAAATCTCCAAAGGTGAGTACAACGAAAGTTGTCTCATGAATACAAGATCGAAGGCTAAAAATACAGATCATCAAATTGAGTTCTACAAACTTGATATCCAAAGGCTATGGGAACATCCTTAATTAGCCGCTTTTCATTGTACATCTTCATTACCTCATATATCCCATATACTATCTGTCACATCATCATGACTAGCTGGTGTATTTTTTGCTCCTGCAAGCCCAAGTAGTACTACCACTAGTCTTCCTCAACCTCTGCCCCACACAACTACTGGTATTCCTTAAGCTCCATCTCATATACCAATCCACATGGCTCAGAATCCACCACCCAAGCAGTTCCCAGCATGGAATAGCTCAGGGGATTTGAACTTGCAAGCACAAAATCCAGTGCCCCAAGCTGCTTTGAAGGCTTTGCCGACCTATGATTGTATTGGAAAATTTGCATATGAGCATATCCAAGATGTAGCTTCTTTGGCAACCATTCATGATATAATGGATGAAGATGTGATGATAAAATTACTGGTATTGTCACTAAGAGGGAAATTTATGTATTGGTACTGATCATTGCAACCAGGTACTACTACATCATGGGATCAGTTAGCAGAATTATTGATTAAGAATTTCCATGAGTAAGTTGATCCATATTCTTTGTTGCACCAATTTACTACCATTAAAAGAAATCCACAGGAGGAAATAGTCAAATTTAATGTCAGATTCACCCGAATATGGCAAAGAGTTCCTAACGATTTGCGGCCCACAATTGAGCAAGTTGCTTTCTACTATCTTAGGGTGTTTAACATCGAAATCAATATGGTTGTGCGTCAAGCTAATGTGACTACATTCCCAGATCTATATACGCAAGCATAGAAGGCAAAATATGATTTAATTTTTGTAGGTATACTTCCCCCGAAGATGACTATGCCTATCATTCCTGATCTTCCATAGTATTTATATTCTAGTTCATTTTCATATCCTATGCCTTCCATGTACCTAGTTCCCTCATGGAGCTCGGGTCCACCTCAGATTGTACCTATTCCTACTCCGTGACATATGGCTCCAAGCTTCCCATAGCTACCTAATCATTCACTTCCACAATTTCCCACTTCTATTCTCGCTCCTACGCTTCCAGCACTATCAGTTCCATTACCATTGTGCGTGCCTCTAGTGTCTTTGCCTCTACCTACACCCTCACATATTCTAATTCTAATCCTCTCCCGATGTTATTACAAGAGGTGAAATCTAATAACATAGCCTTAAGTACGATATTAAATGAACTTACAACAATAAGAAAGAAGCAAGCGAAGGCTGAATTTCAATCACAGAGATTCCAAACTCCATCGATCACTCGAGAGCAAGCATCTACTAGTAGAGGCTTTGAAAAGAGTACAACGGTGCAAGCAAATGAAGAAACTAGCACAACAAAAAAGGTATACTGGTGTTCAACATGCAATGATTCTCATGGAGAAGAAACATGCATGCATATGAATTATATACAAACGCTAGCAAAGAGTTCAACTGGCAGAAAAGTCGATATGATCATGGAAGCCAATCACAAGTTCATGATGTTGTTTGTAGAGCAAGTTTCAATTCTCACACGGTTCGAAAAGAAACCAGTAATAGTAGATCCTGTTGAGCTTGAACCCTTAAAGGTGCCAATGAAACCAAAGGTGCAGGATGAAAAACAACAACCTCTAGTGAAAGTGCTTGATGTAATGGCTAAGCAGCAAGATTCTATCAAGTTGAAATATTTGATTCCTAAGCAAACTCAGGGAAGGGCACAAATGAGAGCATCTTCCCCACAACTTGTGACAACTACTCAAACATAATATGAAATGAGAGAACAGGCCAAAGAGTGACTCAAGTACCCATCTTTGACCAAGTGACAAATGGTGGAAGCTACCCAACAGTACCAAGACAAGTATGAGCGGGTTGCAAAAGAGAAGGCTCCGACTGTTTTGAATTACAATATTGTGGAAGAGATGAAAAATATTCTTGCAAAAGTAAATTTGTATGATGCACTTCAATTTCTAGGACAGGTTGACTTGTTGCAAGAATCTTTGAATACTGCTAAAGATCAAAATAAAAATCCTTCTCAAATAGTCTTGGCGCAAACGCTTCCAACTTTAGCTGTAGGAAAAAATAGACCTACCCTATTTTATTTATCACTCAGAATAAAAGGGTGGATTGTACACAACTGTATGATCGACTTTGGAGCTGCAACTACTGTCAAAGGCAATATGCGAAGTGATGGGGATGGAAAATATGAGTATCCCATGAGTGTTGCAACTGGATGGAACTCCGATCAAGATGGTGGGAGTAATCAAGGATATTCCCATTGTCCTCCATAGTATACTGTAAATTACAGTCATCCAGGAAGTGGTAGTAGTTGACCTGGAACCATACTTTAGCATGTGCCTCTCAAGATATTTCACAGCTAAGTTGGGAGGATAACTTTCCTTAGACTACTCGTATTTGGAGATACCATTCAAGGGAAAGAGGATTCGTATTCATAATGAAAAGCCCTCACCTTTTCACATTGAGAAGCTAGAGGAAGAAGAATCTCTAAGAGAAGTTAACATGTTGACTGAGGAGATAGAAGAAGTTGATTTAATGGAGGAGGTGTTGGGTGAGCTTCACCTCGAGGATGAGTTTTCACTCATGGAGTTCAATGCAATTATTGAAACAGACATTGGTTGCTATACAATTAATAAGACAGAGCAGATTGAATAGAAGGTTCATGATTCTCTTGATCCTGTTGCCAACCAGTTATGGAGAATGTATTTTGATGGCGCCAGATGCAAGAATGGTGCGGGAGCTGGCGTTGTGTTGATCTCTCCTCAAGGATTGCAAAAGACCTATTCTTATAGGCTAACTTGGGGTTGTACAAATAATGCATCTGAATATGAGGCACTATGCCTTGGATTGAAGAAGGTTGAAAAGCTGGGCATTAAGTAGTTCCAAATTTTTGGTGACTCCGAACTCATAATTAATCATATCGCTAATAGGTGTGTGTCAAAGCAATGCTAGTTGAAAGCTCATCCCCATAGAGTGTGGGACTTTTTTGAATCTTTCACTGCTTTAAATGTTTGGGTGATTTTGAGAGAGCTAAACAAACATGCAGATATTTTGGCCTCTCTTGGTGCTAACTACTCTCCTGTAGAGCAAGTAGTTAGAAAGCCTAAGACAGTTAGGGTAATTTACAGACCCTCAGTTCTTGAAAAAAATATCCATTGGCAAGTGTTTGATAATGATGAGCAAATAGTCAATTTCCTACTTAAAAAAACTGCAAGCATTGATGATAGAGTTATTGTCGAAGAAGAGAGAGAAAGGATGATTCAATTGAAAAATAATCACATCCCTAGGGGATTGATTACACTTGAAATTTTGTTCGACCAGAGTGATTGGGCTGAAAAGCATAGGATCAAAGTAGATGCAAAGGAGTATAAAGAATTATATTTGGAGTCTAAGAAAATCATCAAGGTTGGAATAGATGGCACCCCAAAAGAACTGGAAGATATCAAGAAATTATGTTATGAGTATCCAAATATTGTTGCCTGGAGCTACCATGATTTGAGGGGTTACAATAATAATGTGATCCAACATACTATAGAACTACAGGAAGGGATAAAACCTTTTCATCAGAAACAACAGCCTATCAATCCCAAGATTAAAGTCCTTATGAAAGTAGAGTTGTTGAAGATGTTGGAAGCCAAGATAATCTATCCAATCAAGCATTCAACATGGGTGGCTAACCTGGTCCTAGTACAGAAAAATAATGGAGACATTCTATTTTGTGTAGATTTTTGCAACCTAAAATAGGAATCTCTTAAGGACCATTACCCTCTATCGTAGATCGATCAAATCCTTCATGTAGTAGCTGGCGCTCAGAGATTCTCATTGTTTGATGGTTTCTCTGGGTATAATCAAATTTGGGTGAAAGATGAGGATCAATATAAAATAGCATTCACCACCAAGTGGGGAACTTTTGCCTACCAGCGGATGCCATTTGGATTGTCAAACACCGATGCTACTTTTCAGAGGGCCATTGACATCGCTTTTGGTGAGTTATTGAATAGGATTATTGTGATATATCTTGATGATATGACTATATTTTCACATTGCAGAGAAGACCACATTGCTCATCTAAGGCAGGTGTTTGAGAAGTGTCGTGAGTTTAGGATTTCTATTAATCCGAAGAAGTCAATCTTTAGGAAGGGAAGTTGTTGGACCATGTGATCTCACAAGAAGGATTGTCAATTGATCCTACAAGAGCGAAAGCTCTAATGAAGTTACCATTGCCTGCTAATAAAAAAGATTTGCAATATTTCTTTGGTCAAATTAATTTCATCTGTAAATTTATTTTTTATTTCGCTCAGGTGGTGAAACCCATGACTGAGCTTTTGAAGAAAAATGTTGAGTTTAAATGGACTGAGACAAGAATATTGGATTTTAAGTAAATCAAGGAGAGGATTACTCAATCTCTGGTATTGATTAATCCTGATTATTCTAAAGATTTCATTCTCTATGTCGTAGGCGAATAGGAGAGTTATGCTGCAGTTTTGACACAATAGCAAGAAGATGGATATGAGAAGCCAATTGCTTTCTTGAGTCAAGTTATTGCTCCTCATCAAGAGAGATATAATTTTATTGAGAAACAAGTATATGCAGTAATGAAAGCATTGAAGAAATTTCGACACTTTGTTTCTCAGAGCAAAATGATTGTGTATGTCATACACCTTGATGTACGAAATTTTATTCTCCATGGAGAATTAGGAGATAAGAGAGCAGGTTGGGTCACAAAAATTCAAGAATATGATGTGGATATTCGACCAACGAAGTTGGTTCATGAGAGAGATCTATGCCAAGAGCTAGCCAAAAGTGCGACCTTTGAATCATTTGATGTGGTGCATGAGGACAGCCTAGGTGAAAGCATTTGTGCAAACCATACTGCCAGCAATATTTATTAGACTGAAGAGCTAATTGATTATTTTATCTCAGGCATATGTCCATCTCGCCTTGATGCTTTCCAACATTAGAGATTCAGGTTGCAAGCTCTCAGATATACTTTTTTGCCCAAGGGGTTATTTCACAAAAATATTGATGGAGTTCTTCTTAGGTGTATGAGGGACTCTGAAAAAGAAAAAAATTTAGAGGAATTTCATTTTGGACTATCGGGAGGTCATTACGCAGGAAGGCCTATGGCCTTAAAAATCATTCGAGCAGGCTACTTTTGGCCTACTCTATTTTCTTATTCACATAAGATAAGTATACACTGCAATAGTTGTCAACGATATGTTGGTAGAATCAAAAAGGGGGCATTGCCTCTTTGTCCAATTCAAGTAGAAGCACCTTTTCAGCAGTGGGTTCTTGACTTTGTGGGAATTATTGAACCACATTCTTCTACATAGCATAAGTGTAGACACCAAAACAACACCAATCCGATTATGTGACTGCAAACACTGATCGCTTTGACACACACACAGCCCCCAGGGCAGCCCCCAAAGGTTAAACAGTGGTCCTAACCACTTTTATAGCAATTTTGTAAGGTCAAAAGGCAATTTGGCACATTCAGGCACTTTGCTCAGTATTCGTCTCACCCAGGGACGAATTCAAACTTGGATTCGTCTCACCCAGGGACGAATTCTTAATTCGTCTTTGGTCAGGACGAATTCCAGGTTTAACGGGAAAAAGAAGAATGGCACCAAGTGGCAGCCAAAGATAGTCAATTGATGACTCTTGCTTCGCACGCATGTGTGGGTGGGCGAGATGGGCCGTTAGAGGACTGTCACAAGGGCATTCATGAAAGCCCAAGTCATGGAGGACCTTCCTCTCTCATGAGAAGACATGACCGCCACATGGCACCTATGACCACCACATGGCGCTTATGCATCCCTCTCCAAAGAGACCCCCTGGGTCTATAAAATGGTGGACTTTTCCCACCCAAAACAACAAGGAGGAGGCATTTTCAAGCAACGAAGTGCTGTCGATTTGATACCATGCCTTTACCCTTTTGATTTACATTCTCCACATCCTTAATCTCTTTCACAAGAGAGGTTATTGGGTGGCTATTGGAAGTGTGAAATCGGACCCAAAACCAGACATTTGGCCACTTTAATCCACCAATTCACTGACAACCCCATCCTAAGAGATTTTGGGCCCATCCCAAGTGGATTGGTGCCAAAATCAAGTTCCAACAGTGGGCTGCCCACTTGGGCGCCCCGCACTTTTTAAGTTTCATTCTAGTTGGTCCTTTTGTCATTTGTTCATCTTTCATTTCATTTTATGCTATCTAGATAGTTCATATGTTCAATTCCATAATGTTTTGATCAGATTTCATCATGTTCTCGTCGCTTTTGTTGTCCCACTAACTTGCAGGTAGCGATGCCAAATTCTCGCTGATGGAGGTCAAATTGGGAGAATCCGACCATCTGGGTCGTCCCAAAATGCCCCCAATTAGCTAACCCCTCTGTTTGTAGGTCATTTGGAGATCCCGAGATGCGACATTGGGATGGCATCAACTCGACATTTTAACACAGTCGAATTCGTCCTACCCGAGGACGAATTACAGTGTAATTCGTCCTACCCGGGGACGAATTACAGCAGAATTCGTCCTGCCAAGGGACGAATTTCAGTTGAGTGCAAATTGGCCGACTGTTTCGATGGCAGTGGCCTTCTGGTAATGTTTCCCGGTCTCTATCGAGTTTGCAGGTCATTTAGAGTCATTTTGCCTATCGATTTGGCTAATATTTTACATGCATCTTTCATTAATTTTAGAGAACAAACGCTTCTTATTTTGCAGCAGGTGCTACTAACATCTTTGTTGTTTCTTTGATCATAGGAGGAGCAGCAAAGGTTAAGGACTCATCAACACCAGCGACGGCAACGTCTTGGCCCGCCCATTTCAAATGTGGGCACGCGGAAAGAGGAACATTAAGTCTTGATTGTAATCAAATTCTTTTAACGCTCCTAGCCCCTGAAAAGGGAGGAGGCATCTTTGTAACCGAGATCAAGAGAGTTTAATAAAAGGGCTGTGTTTTCTCCATTTTCTTGTATCTCATTTCAATGCGTCTCTTTCATTTCATGCATTCTACATTTTTAGGACTTAAGCGTATTTGATTTTGAATACATCGCAAGTAGTGTTTCCTTCACCCGAAATCTCGTGCTTTCAGTGGCGATCACGGTGGGACCCTGTCCCCTAGTTTTAAGATCAAGAAACTGATCAGATTTTTGTGTTTTGTGCTTGAAAGGTACCTTTTTCAATTTTTGACTGTTATTCATCCTTGACTGTGGCGATTGCTTTACTACAATTCGTCTGACCCTGAGACGAATTCGAATTCATCTCTGAGAGGGACGAATTATGTTCTGTAATTCGTCTCACAGAGGGACGAATTTCTGTCTATAAATTTTTAGAGCCGAAGATCAGAAACAGCAAGTTTAGGCAGAGAAAGGTAAGGGTTTTAAAACTGTTTCTGTTACTTTCTATTTTTTTGTTTCTGTTTTCTTTCAAATTTTGCTTTCTTAAGGAAAGTAGTGCTTCTACATGTTTCATTTTTCAAATAAAAAGAATCACACACACTTCACGCAACATCTTTAAACCAAGGAGGTGGTCGTAAAACCCCAACCCTTGATCAAGACCATTGGTGGATTTCATCACCACCTTGGCTTGATTTTGCATCCATTTCCCCGATTGTCACTGTTGTTAGGCGTAAATCCTGATGAAAGCTGACCGAGTGTCGCTGGGGTGATTCCTAGCACGCGAGGATAAGTCTTCTATGGTAGGTGTCATTAACAGGACAATCCCCTTCCGTACCGCCTACGTACCATGTACCATCTGCTCTCACGTACCTATAGTCTCCCTCTCGTAAGGGCGGGTATATAGAGAGGTTGGTATATCGGCCTGGTTGGTATATTGAAGGGGCGACCATTTATGGGAGTTATATGAGCCTTCATTACGCATTTAAACGTTCTTCAAAACTTTCAAAAAACAAAACAAAATCATCAAAACGCACTAAAACCAGTTTAGGACACACCATTAATCTTTAAAAGAGATAATCACCGTTTGTGTATGTGTGTGTTCATTTCTGCTTAGTGTAACAAAAAAAATCAAAAATCATAAACGAAAAGATAAAAATCTGCTTAGCTAGTAGAAAGGTACCACAATGGTGTACACCCGTAGCCAAGCCCAATCAAGGGCAGAAGCTCCGGAAGGTGCACAAGAAGCGGGCACAAGTCGCCTTCGCTTTAGCCCTGAAGACTTGGTCATACCGCCTTGGCGGTCTAGGCCACAAGAGAATTCACATCATTCCATGTCTAGGTGGAATTATAGGGACACCCCTCTGGGGGATACGCCCATTCAGAATAGCCCCTTTCGGGAAGAACCTTTACGTGTGACACTCAACGCAAATAGAAGACCGCCTTTTGAGGCTAGATATGAGTGGCCACCGTGCAACAAAGCGCTAGAGAGGACAGGGGTCCATGAGGAGAGACAACGTGACTATGGCATCTCTCCTTTGCCTCCCATCATTGTTAGAACTGAAAGACAAAACCCAGAGCGCAGGGCTCTTCACACAGGGCGAGCTAACTCCGCCCGCCCCTTTCACACCCATGAAAGGGAGGATGAGGAAGATCATCGCATTCCTCGAGAGCAACATACAGTGCGGGAGCCTTGCGCTTCTGCCCCTGCTAGATATCATGATCAAACATTAAGGCCAGAGCCTCAAGTAAATGTCGCCAACCTCGACAGAGGGAAGCGACCCATTGAAATCTTGGATCATCATGACCAAGGCAAATACATAGGAGAGGCACACAGGCCTCCTAAGCCCAAGATGGCAGATCAAATTGAACTGGCAGTCGCCAGACATGCCACCCACCAAGCCCAGATCATGCGGCTTGAGCAAGACCATCAACAGTTAGAGTGCTTATACCGCCTTAACAAAGAGCGCATTCAGCGCGAAGCAGACGAGCTGCTTTACAAACTACCTGAGAGGGTGCCAACCCCTCACACTCAAAAAGCGGAACAATATGAGAGGTATAATCCCTTGGTACAGGATAGGTCTCCGCGACCTCACCAAGCTTTGCCTCCGAGACCCCATAGACCTGAGAGGGAGGCCACTCCCCGAAACAACGATGGGTACCCTCAGCGGGGACTCAATCAGGGTCATAGGTCTCGCCCAGAGACTCCTCAGGAAGTTTATGAGGAGTATGAACCAGAAGAAGAATGGGCTGAAATGCCCTATCAAGGCAGGAGGGTTGCCATTCGGCCACCCCCCCATAGGCCTCTAGTCTCCCACAACTCACAACGGGAGCAAACAAAAGAGGAAGAGATAAAATCTTCCGATGCATACAAAGCGCTATTAGAGCGTTTGGAGTCTATGGAGACTAAAGCTTTTGGGCACCAAAAGCCCACGTTACGTCAACTCCGCAGTCATCCGGTGCATCCGTCAGTGCCCACACCTCTTTACCCCGAACATTTCAAGTTGCCTCAGTTGGCGGTTTTTAAAGGTGAAGAGGATGCTCAAGAGCATGTCACAAGATTCTTGAGCCAATGCTTTGGCATTCAGGATAATGATGCATTGTTGCTCAGGACCTTCATAACCACATTCATGGGCCCTACCTCGGATTGGTTCACACAGTTACCGAAGCACAACATAAATAACCTAGATCAATTAGTGGATGCGTTCCTTGAATGCTTCGCCTTCAGCACCAAGAAGAAGGCGTCACTGAGCGATCTGGCCAGCCTCAAGCAATATGATGAGGAGACAATGGCGGCCTATGGGAATCGATGGAGGGCTATGCTTTCTAAGCTACCTTACCTTCCCCCTATGTCCGACCTCACATAGATGTTTGCACGAAGTTGCTTGAAATCGATCTCTGGGCTATTGCAGCTACAAGCAATATGCCAGCTTAGAAGAAGCTTTGGCGCAAGCCAGAGTTATAGAAGAGATCAAAATAGGGGAAGGCGCAATCGCCAAGCCTAAAAAGAAAGAGTGGAACAAAAACACCAAGACAGGGAATGCGCAACAAAAACCCGCTGAGGTTAATCAAGTTGCTATAAATGTCCCCAGGCCTACACAAGAAATACAGCCTCAAAAGGCTAATTATCAGGCAGTGCCTCCTAATTATGAAAGAGAAAATAAAAGACAGGAGCAAAATTAGCAGCGTCACCCTAGGCGACAATTCACCCCTTATACGAAGTCCAGGGACTCCTTATTTGATCGCTTGTCAACGAAAAATCTAATCACCCTTCCAAAAATCCAAAACATAGATCCTAACGCTCCCAAGCCTAAGGGATACAGGGAGGATTTATATTGTAGGTTCCACAGGCGAAGGGGACATGACCTAAATGCATGTTGGAAATTCAAGGGCTTGATACAAGATTTGATTGATAATCAAACATTGGCAGTGGACAACCCCATAGCGCCAAATAATCAATAGATGGGGGTATTCAAGGACCCTTTGCCTGCCCACGAGGCACAGGAAAAACCTCTTCAGGTCAATGAGGTGCGACAAAATCTCCCCATGCAAGGATATGTGGGAATGATCAGCATAGTAACTAGGAACAGGAAATACCCAGGAGCTGCCCCGGAGGCAGCTACAAGAGAAGTTCCTTCAACGTCGCAACCTCAACAACACACTGTGCAATTGCCTTCGCCTAGACCCGAGGTCACGATACGGACCAAACTCACGCAGAGTTTGCGGACCACATCGGCTAGGCTTTCCATTTATGAGCTTATACAACAATCAGCGCCCCATCGAGAAGCTCTCATGGAAATTCTGAAAGCCATCGAGTTACAGCCTCACGAAGCAAATTCCTTCAATAACTTCGTAGGACATGTAAAACGATGTACGGAGCCAGTCATTACCTTTAGAGAGGATGAAGTTAAAATAGTATCGAATGACATGGCAGATCCACCCCTGCACGTTATCGCGTGGGTCAACGAGATCCCGTACAAGAGAGTGTTGGTAGATACTGGCTCATCCAGTAACATCATTACCACTACAGCATTAAAACATCTGAAGCTGCCAGCCTCTCATATCACGGCTTCCACATACACACTGCGAGCATTCAACGATGCGATATGCTCGACAGTCGGCACAATTGTTCTACCCGTCCAGGTAGGACAAAAGACGATACCCACATTGTGCCACATTTTGGAAGGCAAGATGGCATACAACATACTTGCTAGGGTGACCATGGATCGGGGACATGAAGTGTGTCCCTTCGATAGCTCACCAGTGTCTGAAGTATGCATTTGAAGGAGAAATACATGTAGTCCCGATGGACTTAGAACCCTTCAAATATTGCAATGCAGTGCATTTGATGCCGCAATCGACCCTCCCGTCGATGCACTTGGATTTCCAGTTAAATCCATCTAGACAGGGTCCGATGCCGTGGGCACCACTGGTGACTAATCCATCAAAACCCCAGCCAGGTGCATCTACATCATCTGCTCCTTCATTACCAACGCCACCTGTCATGGCTAAATAGAAGGACAAAGGAAAATAGATCCTGGAAGAGGCTCAACCCCTAGAAGAGGTGTTGCCAACGATATCAACTGTCTCAATAGAAGAAATACCTAGCACAATGGAAGCTGAGGCTCCTAATCCACCCAACATGGAATGGACTCGGGAAGGCCTTCCATTTCCTCCCTCTCAATCGTCAACAATTATTGTTGAAATGGCCGATACGGGCCTGGGAGAATATCTAGTGCAGAATGTTGTAGCAACGCCCGTGCTAGAATCAGTGCAGGACATGGGGAGACCTCGCCTTCCCATAGGGACAATTGTTCCTTTAGGTTACCCACCAAACCAGACAAATTTTGTGTATGGGGGCCTTGATCATGGTGTTGAACCATGCAAGCAAAAGGACGAGGATGAAGAGCCTTTTTCCAAAAATGTCAATTATCCGTCGAACCCGGACTTCGCTCCGAGATATCTAGGCCAATGCAATTGGCACGGATACGGGTTAGGCAGGTATGAGCAAGGGGTGCGTGTCCTTTGCCAGCCAAGATATCAAATGCCTTATGATAAGTCGGGAGTAGGGTTCAACCACCCCCTGCCCTTAGACATCTTGGTGGAAAACATGCAAGGCCTAGGAATAGGTGACAAGGGTGGATTGGCATCAGATCCTTATGCCAACCCGAACACAACGTACACATTGGGAGACTATCTCCCATGGTCAACAACCACCCTTGGTAACATCAATAACCCTTCTCCGTTGATAGAGAGAGGTGAAAGTTCGGACACTAACTTCCAAGGAGAACATAAACAATGTCCAGATATCTTTTTGAAATTGTTCCCTTTAGAGGTTCCAATTGAACCAGTGCAATGTCAAGAGAATCAGGTCCCCCCACCGAGTGTGGAACAACCGCAATGGGATCAGATTAATTTGCTCGAACAAGATGAGCATAATATGGCACAGACAACTGTCGGGGCCAATGAGGGCCTTTGGATCATCGACAATGATTACATAGACGAAACTGAGATGGAATATCTTAATCATGCACGACGGCACAATCACCCTGTAACCCATGAAGAACTGATGGCACAACTAGGCATAAGGTTAGGGCATGAATGGTACATAGACCCAGCAGGGTGGGACCATGTGTTGGATCAATGGCTCCAAGTTCACGATGAGCACCGTCCACCCCGAGACCCTATAATGACATCAGTTCCGAGGGAAGACCCTGTCTTCCTATCAACACATAGGGCCGATCCGTTCATGCCCGTCCCTACAGAGCCAGATCCAGAGCATAGGGAGCATCCAGAATGTTCGAGTTATCACACCCACGGTAATGGAGACCAAATTCATTTCATCCACATGATCTCCATTGATTTGACCGCACCCATCCACAATCCGGCCGATCCAAGCATGGTCATTGCATCTAGACATAGATGCCATCGATCGGGATCGCGTCAATTCACCGCTCTCCCCATCGGAGTATTGGCCTTTCGATGAAATGCCTCATTTTACCCCAGGGACAACTCAAGATATTTTTCAAGCTGAAGAGGGACCCGAGGTTCCAAACGCAGATTTAAACTTAGCTAATGATATCCATTTGATCCCGACTCCACATCAGTTGGAGGACGGATCCCACATGTCAATCGAGGAGACGACTGACGTAGACATCGGCTTAGACCCAATGAATCCACAGATTATCAAGCTGGGGGTAAGCTTATCCCCTGAAGAGCAAGCCGACTACATTGCCCTTCTCAAAGTGAAGAAGGAGGTTTTTGCATGGTCATACAGAGACATGTCGGGACTAGATCCGCAGCTAGTCACGCATAATCTAACGCTTGACCCGACAATCAAGCCAGTTAAGCAAAAACTACGAAAGATGCACCCAACAGTGGCCTTGATGGTCAAAGATGAATTGCAAAAGCTGTTGGATGCACAGTTTGTCATCTGCATGGATTATCCGCCATGGCTGTCCAACATGGTGCCCGTCAAAAATCCCGACGGGAGGATTCGCATATGCACCAATTTTTGAGATCTAAACAAAGTGAGTCCTAAGGATGATTTCCCCTTGCCAAGCATCGACGCGTTGGTAGATGCTACAACAAGTCATGAAATGCTATCCCTCATGGATGGTTTCTCGGGATACAATCAGATTCGTATCAATCCTGAGGATCAACTCAAAATGGCATTCACAACGCCTTGGGGGACATTTTGTTATAAGGTCATGCCTTTTGGCCTTAAAAATGTTGGCGCCACCTACCAACGTGCCATGACGTACATCTTCCATGATTACATGCATAAAACTTTGGAAGATTACATGGATGATTTGTTAGCCAAGTCTCTTTTGCGCTCAGATCATCTCGATGACTTAAGCAAGATTCTCGATCGCCTCATAGAGCATAAGGTCAGACTGAATCCCAAGAAGTGCGTATTCGGCGTCACATCTAGAAAACTCTTGGGTTTTATAGTCTCAAAGTGAGGCATCGAGGTGGACCCAAAGAAAGTCAAGGCAATCCTTGAAATGGCTCCCCCAACTACTATTAAGCAGCTCAAAAGTCTGCAAGGAAAGGTCACATCGATTAAGCGCTTCATAGCGCAGTTATCTGACAAGTGTCGACCCATGAACAAATTATTGCACAAGGGGGTTACATTTCACTGGGATGACGAGTGCCAGTCAGCCTTTGATGAAATCAAACAATACTTGGCTTCGCCGCCAGTATTGGCACCACCTAGACCAGGAGTGTCGTTCTACTTATACATCTCAGCCTACGAGGTGGCACTGGGCGCCATGCTGGCCCGGAAGAATGAACTTCACAAAGAACAGAGCTACTTACTATCTTAGCCGCACCCCGGTCGATTACGAACTTAACTATGCATACGTCGAGAAACTCCGCTTGGCGGTGGTGTTTGCTACCAAGAAGCTACGCCACTACATGCTGAGCAACACTACGTATGTTGTGTCTAAGGAGAATCCATTGCGATACATGATGAGTCGTACTTATCATAGTAGTCGCACGACGAAATGGATCATGTTGTTGACGGAATTTGACATAGAGTTTATTGGACAAAAATCTATCAAAGGACAGGTCATAGCCGATCAACTAGCAGAGGCTCCTCTTGAAGACGATCAGCCTCTAGTCATAGAACTACCCGATGATGGGGTCTTCCATGTCTCAGAATCGCCAGATTCTGATGAGCTTGAGTCACAAGCCGACATAACCTTATTTTTTGATGGTTCTAAGTGTGAGCAAGGTGGTGGCATGGGAATAGTATTCTTCACACCGCAGGGTGCTCCAATGCCCCTGTCATTTAAATTAAATTTCCCATGCACCAACAATAATGCAGAGTATGAAGCCTTGCTCATAGGTCTTCAGACAACAATCGCCATGAACATCAAATGACTAAACATCTTTGGTGATTCGCTGTTAATCGTCAATCAAGTCAAAGGGGTATACCAATGCAAATGCCCAGTTCTACAGGCTTATAAAGCCCTTGTGGACAAATTCCTGGCAAAACTTGAATGGTACGACATCGAGGCACTCCCTCGGTCATCGAATCATTTTGCGGACACAATGGCCTCCTTGGGGTCACTAATCCCGCAAGACCTTTTCGGTGATATGACAACCATTCAAGTCAAAACCTTATCGCAATCCACGATGGAGCGTGCAAGCTCTGACTTGACGTCAGGAATCCACATGATCCAGATTGAACCATCCTCGGATAAGTTCTCTCGAATCCATGATCGTCTGAAACATGCCAACTAGGGGTCCTTGTTCTCCCCTACTCCCATCAATAGCAACACAACGCTGTTCTTACAAGTTCTATCCCGCTCAGCATTTGTTAGGGATGAACTTCAAGAGGGATTGGCTGTTCATACTGTCGAGGTTTCTGATCAACAGGACTGGTATTTACCCATCAGAGACTACCTCAAGTTAGGTAATCTCCCGCTTGGATTGACGCATGCCGCAAAACGAACATTCAAGCAGAAAGCGGCTAAGTATGTCTTGATAGGAGACATTTTGTATCGTCGAAGCTATGAAGGGATCCTCCTTCGTTGCTTGGACCAGCAAGAGTCCACTTGGGCGGTCGCCCAAGCGCACGATGGTACATGTGGTGGCCACTTCAGTGGTATGGCCATTGCAAAGCGCATTCTTCGCATGGGCTATTATTGGCCATCTTTAGAGCAAGATTGTTGCGCATATGTCAAGAAGTGCGTGAAGTGTCAACATCATGCCAATTTGATGCACGTACCTTCCCAGGCCTTGCGAGACAGTCCAGTCTGCTTGGCCATTTTCGTAGTGGGGCCTCGATCTAATTGGAAAGATCTCCCCTACGTCGTCAGGCCATCACACGTTTATCATAACGGCCACAGAGTATTTTACCAAGTGGGTGGAAGCAATTTCGTTGACCTCTACGACAGGACCCCGCATTGTGGAGTTCATTTTGCATAACATCATATGTCATTTTGGTATTCCATCCAAAATAATCTCGGATAATGGGCCATCATTCAAGAACAAAGACGTGCGTGCTTTGACCACAAAGTACAAAATTTAGCACAGTTTTTTGACACCCTATTATCCGCAAGCAAATGGGCAAGCAGAGGCGTCAAACAAAATGCTAGTTGCCATCCTTAAAAAGATGGTCATAGACAGTCATAAGGATTGGCACATCAAAATTCCACTTGCCCTTTGGGCTTATCGCACTAGCATTCGGACGCCCACTGGGGCTACTCCGTTTTTGCTCGTGTATGGCTCCGAGGCAGTCATGCCTCTAGAGTTGGAAATTCCTTCCCTACGCATATCAATGCAGGAGTTCATCGATGATGACACTGCGCGGCAAGCCCGGTTAGACCAGCTTACGTTGCTTGATGAACGACGCGTTAATGCTCTCGAGCATTTACGTATATATCAAGAGCGACTTAAGAAAGCTTACAACATGAAAGTTCACCTAAGGGACTTTCGGGTTGGTGATTTGGTTTTGAAGGAAAACCAACAGAACTCTAATTTGCCGCCCCACCTAAGGGACAAGTTCATGGCAAATTGGTTAGGTCCATATGTCATTGATAGCAAAATAAGACCCGAGACGTACCGGCTAGCCTCTCTTGATGGAGTCAAGGAAACAGAACCCTTGAATATCAGTCATTTGCGACCATTCTATATCTAAGAGAGCCATACCCCAAAAATGCTCCAAGGATTCCTGAAATCGCTTGGTCAATCCCAAAAATGCTCCAAGGATTCTTGAAATCGCTTGGTCAATCCCAAAAATGCTCCAAGGATTCTTGAAATCGCTTGGTCAATCCCAAAAATGCTCCAAGGATTCTTGAAATCGCTTGGTCAATCCCAAAAATGCTCCAAGGATTCCTACAATCGCTTGGTCAATCCAAAAATGCTCCAAGGATTCTTGAAATCGCTTGGTCAATCCCAAAAATGCTCCAAGGATTCCTGTAATCGCTTGGTCAAACCAAAATGCTCCAAGGATTCCTACAATCGCTTGGTCAAACCAAAATGCTCCAAGGATTCTCGCAATCACTTGGTCAACCCAAAAAAGCTCCAAGGATTCCCGCAATCGCTTGGTCAAAAGAAAAATCAAATAATAAAAAATAACAAAAAAATTGCATCTCATTTCTAGGCATGCTCAAATTCATCAATACAAAGCTCTTCTAGCATCTCATCTTCATATTCACAAAAAAAATCAATCCATCAAAAATACAAAAATATGTAGCTGCATTAAGCATCACACCAATACACATTTGTGGTCGTACAGGTCAAAGGCACCATAGACTGTAATTATTCTGCTAGTCCATCTTGTTCCATAATTTTCCATCTTACATAAACAAACAAACAAACGCCATTTACTGTTGTTTACCACAATAGAGTCAGTGGTCTCGTAATGTATCAAGAGTTTTCGTCTTTCAGTCGTCATTTTGCTTTCTAGCCACGTACTGTACCAAGTCAGAGAGATTTTACGAAGGTAGAGTTCTACTTGAAATACGCCTTGTTACGTAACATCCCATCACAAGCTAAAACACTAAAACAATTCCTAAGTTGTATGAACGAAAGATGAAACCTGCACAGTAATCTAGGTCACCATAAGCGAAACGGTTATCTTGCTTATCCCCCTGTGTAAATGACCCAAAGAATGCTGAGAGTTGGCAAAAGGACAAGCATCCTCCCTACCCAATTCCCCAAGAATCCCAAAATTGCAAACGTCAAAACTCAAAAATTTGACATCCCACAGTGCACACATCAAAAAGCACATACAATAGTGACTCTTATCACTAAATCCCAAATCCCTTGCTCGAATGAAAAATATATAAAAATAAACAGTGATTTTATCACTACAAAGGAGCAAGTATCCCAATACAATTGAAGAAAAGAAGGGAGTCGAACTTGAATCCCTGGAACTCTCAGCATTTCGACAAGTCATGAGGTAAGCCTCAGTACCGGTTTGGTTGACAACCTATTGGTCACTGGCGGTAAACCTCCCGCATGACGATATATCTGTCACATTAACTTGTGTACGGATCAATGTTTGCATGTGGATGAGCTAGCTTATGGTATCCTAGAAAACATCGCAGATTAATCTAACTAAATACAATAAAGGAGTTAGTGGAGCTAATTAGGTGATCCTCAGTACAGGTTCGGTTGAAAGCCCATCTAGCACTGGCGGTATCCTGACAAATACCACATAAATGAACTCAATTGCACACACGAGGATGTGAAATAGCTTGGTCAAAAACGAGTCCGATTCATACCTTGTTCAAAAGTCTTGGAACAAAAAAATACAGTCATGGCTAGTGAGTTAAAACCGTCTGAGTCTCAAAAAACCTTAGCTACATTTCTAAACCAACTGCACTACTTATCATCCTTACAACACCATCAAAAAAATACACAAAAAGGAAAACCACATGTATACATATCAAGTCATTCATCGCAGCAATCGCCTAAAAGCAAAATCACAAAGTCTCAAACAGTCTATGGTGCCATAGCCAAACATCACAAATCCCATTCATCCATTTCATTTCTGAAAATCACATATAAAGCAAAAACATTTGCATTCATCATAACATGTGCATCCATCAAAATAAATTAACATGCATACATCCATATTCATCAACCATCATGAATAAAATCAAATCATCACATGTGCATCAACAAAATAAAGCCGATATATATATATATATATATATATATATATATATATATATATATAATCAAAAAAATGCCCGCAGGCTACAAAACTGGTCATCTGACCCCGCAATCATCTAACAAAACCACCCAACCTAAGGCATCGACCACCATGATCACACAGGATCGGTGCGACGGGAACTACCCCCCATGGTGTGGGTCCTCTGGGACCCCTCATAGCGGCTACTGCTAGCCCCCACATCACGCCTGCTGCCCCCTCCCTCATCCAATCGCCTGCGACGAGATGATGTTGACTGCTCGATACCACTGTCTCTCATCCGACGCAAAGATCCACCTCCCGATGGCTCAGGTAGCCGCCCACCGAGGCGGATAATCTCACCCTCCACCTCCACCATGTCCTCCAAAGGAGCTCCCCAATCATCCCTTGGTGCCTCGAGCACCCTCCCCACTCGCCGTTGCCACCTCCGTGCCTCCCAGTGGCCCCTCTCCTCGCCATCGCCGTAGTACCCACCACTGGTCGTACTCTACAGTAGTCCCGACATCATCAATGTCAGGGACAATGATAACCGCGTCCGAATCCTCACCCAGTGGCGCGATGATCGATCGGTCTAGAGTCCTCTCATCTCCTCGATGCCGATAGACCATGGGCTCACCAGGCAACCCCTGGCGCACCCCAAACTGTCATGTAACCCGGCTATATGAGAAGAACTCATGCTCGGTCCCGTGTCGCCCAATCAGCCATCGCTCCTTGCGTACCCGTCGGAGCCACTCTCCAGCCTTCGGCCAAGCTGGACAGTCTCGATAAGGGCACCAAACCACATCCCCTGGAGTGAGCCAAGAGAAGGCATCAACATAGTGCCCTACGACACCTGCCCATCGTCAACTCTGCCCCTGCTCTCCGGACCATCGCCACAGAAATGCATACCCTATCTCCTTATCCTCCATCGCTTCTCGAGTCATCCATGGTAACCCGGTTGGCCTCTCAACTGCTATGTGCTGCCAACCCCAGCACTGCAACTAATCCCCTTCCGCCGTCGATAGCGGACCTCATACAGCTCCCCATAGAGTTGTGCCAACAATGTCTGTCCCCATCTAAAAATAAGCGGTGCCTCTATCGGGCACTCTACCAACTGCCAAACCAAATCCAGCAGGTTCCATGGGAACCTCGCACTCGACGAGTCAGGTAATAGCATGTTGGAAATGAGGCCCATAAGGAATGCGTGCCTCACTCCCAACACCCCCTCTCCTGCCACCATCGAACAAAAATCCCACCAACCTGACAGTCAATCTCGACCGTCTCCACTGGGCTCTCTACGCCCAAACGCTCCCCATGGCCGAAGCATCTCGTCAGTACAATTGTCCGCTGATCACGCGACGATGTCTTGATGGGCAGTCCATCTATCGAAATCCGTAGAAGCCGATAGATATCCTCCAAGGTAATAGTCATCTCCCCTGTCGGGAGATGGAAGGTGTTGGTCCACGGATCCCAAAGATTGATCAAGGCCATCAAATAGGCCTGATCCGTGACCACTGGCTCTAGACGAGCCACCTGCTTGAGCCCAAGGGCATCAAGCCACTCCCAGTCAGCCTCAGTCAGCGCCCCACACGCTTCAGCAAAAGCAATGGATACACGGTACCGGCTCCTAACAACCTGCAAAAGAAAAAAATTAACAAAAGAAAATTAAAATCACGAAAAAAAACTGTACAGCAACAACATGCATATAAAACATTGCCTATCAATGTACAACCAAAACAAAAAAAAAAAACAAACAAAATTAAAAAAAATAAATTTTTAGTTCTAGGGTTTCTAATCCTAACTGATTAATTTAAAACAAAAACATACAAAAATTAAATTTTCAGTTCTAGGGTTTCTAATCCTAACTGATTAATTTAAAACAAAAACAAACAAAAATTAAGAATATATAAATAAAAAAAAATTAAATTTTCAGTTCTAGGGTTTCTAATCCTAACTGATTAATTTAAAACAAAAAACAAACAAAAATTAAGACAAAAATTAAATTTTCAGTTCTAGGGTTTCTAATCCTAACTGATTAATTTAAAAACAAAAATTCAAAAAATTCAATTAATTTTTCAGTCTAGGGTTTCTAATCCTAACTGATTAATTCAAAAGCAAAACAAAAAAAAAATTCAACAAAAATTAAATTTTCAGTCTAGGGTTTCTAATCCTAACTGATTAATTTAAAAACAAAACAAAAAAAAATTTCATTACGTCTTAGGGTTTTACATTCCGTTATCCTAGGGTTTAGTTGTAAGCAAAATTCTTTAACTAGGTTTTACGCTACGTTTAGTTGTACACTAAGTCTTAGTTGTCTTCAATTCAGTTTCAGGGTTTAAGTTTTAAAAATTTTGAAAAACGACATCACAAAAATAATCAAATAAAACAATTGCAATTTTAAACAAAAATAAACTCTAGGGAGCACTTACTGGTCTCGCTTCGGCTCCGCCGCTCGATCCGGTTTGAGTACTCATGATGGCAGGGAAAATCCGGCAGCGCTTCGCTTCGTAGAATTAACCTCCTCCTCCCCAGAGCTCCAAATCGCAAAAAAAAAAATAGATGCAAATGAGCCCAAACTCAAGTTTTGGCCCTTAAATAGGCCTTTTGAGCTTCAATTCGTCCTTCCCTGGGACGAGCGCTCTGGTTAGCGCTCGTCCCACCCAGGGACGAATTCTAAAGCTGGAATTCGTCCCACCCCGGGACGAATTCAGGCCAAAAACTTCAAAAACATCAAAAATTGGACAAAAATGCACTAAAACAGATAATAAATTTGCCCGATGAGAGTGTTGTTGCACTTAACATCCCGGGCATACAAAACAGACGTTGGGGTCACAAATTGTCATTATCCTACACCCTAAGAAGGCTATATTAGCCGGACCGCTCCATGGGCAGATGGATTTTCGCCAATTTCAGCTCCAAACAACGTCACAAAAAGGGTTAACACCCACCAAAAATAGGTCTAAATGTTGGAAAAATTGCATATGCTTAACGATAAACCATCTAAAGGCACCCTTGCACAAGTCATCTTGGGTCAAGCGACTCGTCGCTTTTCTCACGAAGGTCATTCCCTCATCGATTCGTCGCTTGAGGGGGTAGTCACACTTAGTCACCAATCAACAAACACACACCCAATCAAGGCAATGACATGCATTCAAAGAATCATTGACAAAGACAATTACGCTCCTGCTTGGGGCAGTAAACAAGCAACAATCACAAATTGATCAAACACTTGGCATTTTGTGAATCATGAACACAAGGTTCCCCCCGTGGACAAAAGGTTGCGCCCTTTGCCTATTCATGACTGATCAATGTCCAAGCTCAAGTCACACCTCACCAAAATAGGTTAATACTTGAAATCAAATTCCTTAGCTCGTCAGAAGCAAGGATTCAAGAATGCATGCCCTTTCCATACTTGGGGCATCAAAAGTTGGTTAGGTTACCAAGAAACCCTAATCATTAGTGCTTTGGTTATCTATTTTTGCTCAGCGTTGCGCCATGCACAGCGCATCCCAAAAAGGGGCATCTGTAGACACCAAAATAGCACCAATCCGATTATGTGACTATAAACACTGATCGCTTTGACACACACACAGCCCCCAGGGCAGCCCCCAGAGGTTAAACAGTGGTCCTAACCACTTTTATAGCAATTTTGTAAGGTCAAAAGGCAATTTGGCACATTCGGGCACTTTGCTCAGTATTCGTCTCACCCAGGGACGAATTCAAACTGGGATCCGTCTCACCCAGGGACGAATTCTGAATTCGTCTCTGGTCGGGACGAATTCCAAGTTTAACGGGCAAAAAGAAGAATGGCGCCAAGTGGCAGCCAAAGACAGTCAGTTGATGACTCTTGCCTCGCACGCGTGTGTGGGTGGGCAGATGGGCCGTTAGAGGACTATCACAAGGGCATTCATGAAAGCCCAAGTCATGGAGGACTTTCCTCTCTCATGAGAAGACATGACCGCCACATGGCACCTATGACCACCACATGGCGCTTATGCATCCCTCTCCAAAGAGACCCCCTGGGTCTATAAAATGGTGGACTTTTCCCACCCAAAACAACAAGGAGGAGGCATTTTCAAGCAACGAAGTGCTGTCGATTTGATACCACGCCTTTACCCTTTTGATTTACATTCTCCACATCCTTAATCTCTTTCGCAAGAGAGGTTATTGGGTGGCTATTGGAAGTGTGAAATCAGACCCAAAACCAGACATTTGGCCACTTTAATCCACCAATTCGCTGACAACCCCATCCTAAGAGATTTTGGGCCCATCCCAAGTGGATTGGTGCCAAAATCAAGTTCCAACGGTGGGCTGCCCACTTGGGCGCCCCGCACTTTTTAAGTTTCATTCTATTTGGTCCTTTTCTCATTTGTTCATCTTTCATTTCATTTTATGTTGTCTAGATAGTTCATATGTTCAATTCCATAATGTTTTGATCAGATTTCATCATGTTCTCGTCGCTTTTGTTGTCCCACTAACTTGTAGGTAGCGACGCCAAATTCCCATCGATGGAGGTCAAATTGGGAGAATCCGACCATCTGGGTCATCCCAAAATGCCCCCAATTAGCTAACCCCTCTGTTTGCGGGTCATTTGGAGATCCCGAGACGTGACATTGGGATGGCATCAACTCGGCATTTTAACACAGTCGAATTCGTCCTACCCGAGGACGAATTACAGTCGAATTCGTCCTACCTGGGGATGAATTACAGCAAAATTCGTCCTGCCAAGGGACGAATTTCAGTTGAGTGCAAATTGGCCGACTGTTTCGATGGCAGTGGCCTTCTGGTAATGTTTCTCGGTCTCTGTCGAGTTTGCAGGTCATTTAGAGTCATTTTGCCTATCGATTTGGCTAATATTTTACATGCATCTTTCATTAATTTTAGAGAACAAACGCTTCTTATTTTGCAGCAGGTGCTACTAACATCTTTGTTGTTTCTTTGATCGCAGGAGGAGCAGCAAAGGTTAAGGACTCATCAACACCAGCGGCGGCAACGTCTTGGCCCGCCCATTTCAAATGTGGGCACGCGAAAAGAGGAACATTAAGTCTTGATTGTAATCAAATTCTTTTAACGCTCCTAGCCCCTGAAAAGGGAGGAGGCGTCTTTGTAACCGAGATCAAGAGAGTTTAATAAAAGGGTTGTGTTTTCTCCATTTTCTTGTATCTCATTTCAATGCGTCTCTTTCATTTCATGCATTCTACATTTTTAGGACTTAAGCGTATTTGATTTTGAATACATCGCAAGTAGTGTTTCCTTCGCCCGAAATCTCGTGCTTTCAGTAAGTACATTTTGACAGTAAATGATTACTTTACCCAATGGGCAGAGGTCATTCCTACTAAGAAAACGGATCAAGCAACTGTAATCTCTTTCCTGGAGGAAATCATCACTCGCTTCGATGTCTGAGACTCAATTGTAATAGATAATGGAACTCTATTTATTGGGGCCAAGATTACTGAGTTCGCTAGCAAATGCAGGATTTATGTCAAGACTTCGTCCAATTATTACCTGTAATGGAATGGCTTGGCCGAATCTACTAATAAGAATTTGCTAAGAATTTTGAAAAGAACATTGGGAAACAACAAGAGAAGCTGGCATTTGCTATTGAACCAAGCACTTTGGGCAGATCGCATTTTAGTTAAAAATTCCATTAAAACTTCTCTGTATGCATTGGTGTATGAGAAAGAAGTAATTTTTCCTGCTCATATTGAGCTTCCTGTCCTTCAAAAATTACAGTTGTTTTAGGAGGAAGATGAAGAGTTTGATTCCTTGAGTGCATGATTGGCACAGTTGATTCAGTTGGAAGAGGATAGAGAAAGGTCCTACCAAGAGTTTGCTGAACATAATAAGGAGATGCAAAAATGGTTCAGAAATAAGTCTACAAAATGCAGTTTTCAAGTTGGAGATTTGGTCCTCAAGTGAAATGCAAAGAAGGTCAAGCTCAGAGAGCATCATAAGTTCGATGCCATCTGGGAGGGCCCTTTCTGAATCTCTACGATGAACTCATCCAACGCTTACCATCTGCAAGATATGGAGGGTTGGGAGCTTCCAATTCTGGTGAACAATTTTTTTTAAAGACTTATATCCAATGACGAAATCATAATGAGGTACCTTTGTAAATATGTACATATTCGTTGTTAAGTTTATTCATTTTGAAAAGAAAAAAATTGCTTAGTAAACTTTAGAAAAGAAAAAAATTGTTCACCCATTTCCTTGGGCGAATTTGCAAAAAAAAAAAATGGAGACGACATCGCGTCTGCCTCCCCCTTAGAAAAAAGTTCGCCCCAAAGGAGGGACAAACGTCACGTTCACCCCTCATGAGGGTGAATATTTTAAAAGTTTAATATATAACAAAAAAAAAAAATGAAGAAAATAAATAAATAATTGTGTTCGCCCCTCCAAAGGAGCAAATGTCATGTTCGCCCCCAAAGGAGGGACGAATCTAATATTCAAAACAAAATATAAAAAAAAAAACATGGAGCGTTCGCCCCAATGGAGGAGTGAACGTCCCCATGCAATAAAAATTAAAAAAAAAATAAAACTTTAAAAACAAAGACAAACATTAAAAACAATAATAAAAAAAATATTAATGGACTCTATTGTCGTTGCTACTATAAATTCAAATTTCAAGTTTTATAATGGTTCTTTAACTTGTTCCCTTACAATAATTGTTCCTTGCTTCTCCTTGGATCCTTCTTAAGATTTTCCTTTTGAATGTAGCCATGAACTTGCACGTTATCATTTGTATTTTTTCTTGTATTATATCCTCTTTATTCATTTATTTCAATTCCCTCTAAAGCCTTTTCTTTCTTTTTCATATCCTTTGATGGTGACCTTCAAACTAGCTATCTTTTTATAAGGGTTCCATTGACTCAAGAATGCATGCTCCATTTCATCCCATGTCCAAGTTCTTTTCTTAGCATGACTTTCCTTAGTAAGAATATCCCACCAATCATGAGCTTCCTCTTTTAAAAGATAAAAAAGTTTGCAATTCCAAAAAATCTCACCAGAATATAGAGATCTAAACTTCATCCACCATTATTGAGCATCAATATCATCATTTTTAGTAAAAATTGGTATCTCCATGATCTCAACCCAAAAAAATCCCAAAAGCAGCTAAAGTTTTGAAAAGAAAAAAAATAGGGTTTTTCAAAATTCTTTTTTTTTGTTAAACTCCTCTAATCCTTATTATCACTAGTAGAACAATTTAAATGCAATATAATTGACATAAAAAGGAATGCAGTTGTCTATTATGACTTTGCATTAATCCATTACCAAGCTTCTTCTCTAAAGGGTTCAACATTGTTGCACATATTATTGTTGTTGTGAAGAAGCATGGATGACTTTGATGGCAATGTGGTTCTTCTCGATGACATCAACAATAATGTTGGAAAACTATTTTATCGATAAACAAGATATTGTAGTCGAAACTCAAATCACTTTTCTTTGCCTATAATCTTCAAATTGTTTTTCTTTGCTAATAATCTTCTCCTCTGGTAATCTTATCTTCCATAAATCTCATTTTCTACAAATCTTCTCTTGCCATTAATCTTCTCTTACCGATATTATTCTCTTCAATCTTCATACCCTCCCACTACTTTCAAAGAGATTCTGCTCTATGATTTTATTAATTTTTCTAATTTAAAAATTCCTTATAAATATCTTAAATAGTATAATGAAATTCTAATATAAAACTAATTTAATTTTACAATATTGAGGGATATACGACCCTATGAAGTCAATCATCTGAAACAAGGGTAGAGATAAATTTTCAAGTCGCGAAAAACAAATTTGCAAATATTTATCAGCTAGGGTTCGGATGATGGGAAGATCAATGAAGGGCTAGGACTTCAATAAGGCAAGACTATATGGACAAAATTATTCAGCTAAGTTTTCTTTTCCTTCTTTATCTTAGAAATTTTACATGCAAATTATTATAATTTTTTTATCAAAAATTATAATTGTTATAGGACATTCTAATAAATTTCAATAGATTATAAGTTTTAGTTTCCTTTCCATGGACCAATTTATAGTTAAATACATATAATCATCTCTAATGGTAGATGTTAGTGAGCACACCTCAGAGAGATCCTTATTAATCCAAGATAGGGTAGATTTTGGTAAATTTAATGGGTATTGGTTAGATGCTTCAACCTTGAGAAATAGATTGAGAGAAGTTGGAAGTCTCCAGGAGTGATTTTATCCTTTCTTCCCAAAGGTTTCTTCCTAGCCATTTTTTACTAGGGAAGAAAAATAAAAAATCCTAAAATGGGGTCCTTAGTTTATGGGAAAAGTATGACTCTTTTGTACCCGTTGGTATGAAGGGTTTTCACCTAAAAATATAATTATATCCCTAGTACCAGTCTAGTTTAGGATGTTTGAGTTGTTGCTCATTGAATTTTGGGAAATATATACCTTTAAGGCAATAGGCAACACTCTAGGATAATTCCTTGAGATTTCAAATACTATAAAATATGTATTCTTGGCTAATTATGCTCGAACATTGGTCATGATTAATATAAGTAAAGCTTTACCAGAATCAAACATTCTTAAGTATGGGGATAAGATGTGAATCCAAACCATATATTATGAAAACATATCTTTTATATGTAGAATATGTCATGAGGTGGGGCATATTGAGAGATCATGCCCTAAGAAGAACCCAACATAATAATATGCAGAAAAGCACAAGAGAAACTTACAAATTATTATGATGAAGATAGTATTCAACTTCCAAAAAATAGATCTAGAAAAATGAAAGAAAATAAATAGTGGAGACCAGTAAGGAAGGATATTGGAAGAATTACCAACTCTTTTGAGGCTTTAGCCTATGAAGAAAAAATAGATCAAAACTTAAAGGATACAGTACAACAGGTTCAACATATTAACAAGGAACTATCTATTCAGTATGATCCTAATTTAGGGAAGAACATTCTCGATGAACCTAAGGAATATGTCTCATAAGATTTTGAAGATTCTATTGAAGTACCATGCACTATTCAAGAGAAAAAAATGGTAAAAAAATGTAGATTTAGAAGTTAATACCTCTACCATTAATAAGGAAATACAAGAAAA
The DNA here is from genome assembly GCA_028583015.1 of Wollemia nobilis. NCBI lineage: Eukaryota > Viridiplantae > Streptophyta > Pinopsida > Araucariales > Araucariaceae > Wollemia > Wollemia nobilis. The sequence goes on along the minus strand of JAQPPZ010017078.1, from coordinate 812,129 downwards.
TGAGTAGGACAAGTCAAAATCTTCTATACTAGAGCCAGGAGAGGATAAATATGATGAAAAACACAATTATGAAAGAATATTGAGGAATAGAATAATAAGACCTATTCTTGATATAGGCAAGGCAAAAAAGGGAAAACCCTCAAATTATCAAGCAAGATCCAGGGAAGCAAGAGCAAACATAGAGAAAGGAACACAAACTAAGTTGGTTGAACTTCTCTTTACCAAATAAAAACATGATATTGATAATACGTAGGTGGGGCCAATAGCCCCTAATAATACATGATTATCATCTCATGGAATAAGTGGTATTAATGCCTCCTCAAAGCAGAGATGTATCAGGGACCTATGTTTAAGTAATAAGTCTGATATTCTTTGTATTTAGAAAATTAAAATGACAAAAGAAGAAGTTTTAAAACTATGAAAGCAGTATGGACAAGATGTGAATGGGATGCTATGGATTCTGAAGGAGTGACAAGGGGAATTCTAACTTGTTGGAATCCTTCTAGAACCTCTTGTGTAACCATTCATAAAACTAGGCATTAGATAACCTCTTTAGTCCCTTGCTCCTTTGTAGATATTTGTTTCATCCTTATCAATGTCTATGGGCTTACAACTCAATTAAGTATATTAGAATTTTATAGTGGGATTGAAACCTTTATGAGAAGTAAAGACCAAGAAACTTGAATCATGACCATAGGATATTAATGCCATAACTAAGCTAGATGAAAAAATTAGGGGAATTAGGAAATTAACCCAAAGTATGAGAGATTTCTTAGCTTTTATTCAAAATAATAATCTATGGGAGGTTGAGTTTGAAGAAGACAATTATACACGGACCAACAACAAGAGAGGCCAAAACCTACTAGCAGAAAAATTAGATAGATACTCTCATATCATTAGCTATATGAAGGAACTTGTGCTAAAATTAATACCTTGACAAGTATTGGTTTAGATCACTAGCCAATAAGAGTTAAAATGATGGTAAGTGAATTCAAAAAAATATCATATTTATATATGAGCAGATGTGGGAAGACTATAATCAATTTGTTGATATGATAGCACAAACATGGAATTCTTCAGGAAATGGTGGGTTGTATGCTCTTCCAAAACAAATTAAATCTATGACATCTAGATTAAAAGAAAGGAACAAGAACACTTTTGGAAATATTTTTGAGAAGAAAGAAGAACTAAAAGATACTTTCAAAATTTCGAAAAGGTTATCATAATAATCTAAGCTTAGAGGAAAGGGATTTGCTTAGTGAATATCATAATATTTTGAGTGAGGAAGAGAAATTATAGAGATTAAAATCAAGATAAACTTGGTTAAAAGGAGATAAAAATACAAAGTTTTTCATAGGATTATTGTAGTATAGAGATCAACATCCAAAATTAGTAGAATAAAATCAATAGAAGGGGTTTGGATTGAAGATCATAGTGAAATTAGAAAAGAGACAGTCTTTTTATCAGAATATTATAAGATCAAAGGAGACTAAAGTTCTTAATGATAAACTTCTTTAAGATGTATAATAAATGAAGACAATAGGAAGTTAATGGAGCCTATTACTCTAGAAGAAGTTCATTTAGCTCTTTTCTCTTTTAATAAGGATAAATCCCTAGGTCCATATGGGCTTTCTACAACTTTTTACCAACATAATTGGGATATAGTGAAGAATTGTTTATTGGTGGCAGTGGAACAGTCTAAGGTAAAACAATACATACCTTATAAAATAAAAACATATATTACCCTAATTCCAAAAAAGAAGGATGTTGAATTTTTTTATTCTTCTAGACCCATAATCCTATGTAATATGACATATAAGATTATCTCCAAAGTGATGGTAAATCGATTAAGGCCATTTTTAGACAAAATTATTTTAGAATATTAAGGAGGTTTTGTGAATAGGAGATAAAATCTGGGCGGGATCATAGTACCTCCTGAAGTTATATATTTAGTAGCTTCAAGAAAAGAGAAGACAATGATCTTAAAACTTGATATGAGTAAAGCCTATGATAGGGTTAAATGAGATTTTATTTTTCCAGTTTTAGAAAAGTTTGGATTCGAGAAGAAATGGGTTAGATGGATTAAAGCTTGTGTCTCTACAGTTTCTTATTTAGTGTTGGTCAATGGGTTAGTAAAAAAATATTTTAAAGCCAAGATAGGCATTAGACAAGGAGATCCTCTATCTCCTTATTTGTTCATTATTATGGCATAGGTTTTGAGTAGGAACTTAAAGAAGGTTTACAAAGATGGGCTTATAAGTGGACTTAAGGTTAGTAATAACATAGACAACATCATCCATCAACAATTTGTAGATGATACAACCCTTTTTGGAAGGACAAGGATAAATGAGGCCAAAGCTTTGAATAACTTTTAAAGGAATACAAAAGAGCATCAAGGAAAAAAAAATTTAAAGGTCAAAATCCAAAATTTACTTCCTTAACGTTCCAACTAATATCAAAGCAAGAATTTATAGGTTACTTCAAATGGATGAGGCAAATTTGCTAGCAACTTATCTAGGGATGTCTTTATTTTAAGGGAGGATGAGGATAGAATTATGGAATCCAATTATTAGTTAAGTTCAGAATAAACTTCTAGCTTGGAAAGGTAGACGGTTATCATTAGCAGGAAGAGTGTGGTTAAATAAGTCAGTCTTACAAACCATTTCAACATATTATATGTCATTGTATACTATGCCAAAATTAGTTGAAAAAAGTTTAATCTATATTATGCAATCATTTTTATGGTCAAGTTTACATGATAAAAGGAAATTTCCTTTGGTGAAATGAAGCAAGGTGTGGGATAGTAAAATTAGGGGAGGTCTTGGTTTAAGAGTTCTTACGAATGTAAACTTAGCTCTTAGGAGAAAAGTAATATGGAGATTGTACAAAGAGAGTCAAAGACAATGGGCAAGAATTCTTCTAAGTATGTTGAGCCCAATGACCCAAGTTTATTTAATGTTTTTTCTCTACCAAATGGTTTTGATCTTTAGAATGGTTTGAAAAAATCTATTGATCTAATGATTAAAGGTTTAAGATCGATGGTGGGAACTGGAGAAAATTTTCTATTTGGATGGATACTTTGTGTGATAAAAAAACCACTTAATTTAGATCCAATTTTGAAACCTTGGATGAGATTTATGGTGATAAGGTTTTAAACATTTTGTACAAGGATCGGGAAGGAAGATACAGATGGAAATAAGGTTTTTCATAAATATACAAGACATTGATGCTAGGAGGCAATTGAGTAGAAAGATAACAACTATGATTATTCTGAGAGGAGCCAAGGATAAGTTGATTTAGGATTTGAATAGCTAAGGAGAATACACCAACAAAATAATAAAACACCAACAAAATAAGAATATCACTAGAATATGGAGAGATATTTGGGATAGCCCAAGCATTCCTAAAGTTAAAATGTTTGTTTGGATAGTAGGTCATAGAAGAATTTTATCCTGGGATAACCTTATAAGAAGGGGTATTTAAGGCCCCTCTCAATGTGTTCTTTGTAAAAATGAGGAGAATGTAGACAATCTCTTAGGACATTGCTCAATAGTCTAGAAATTTTGGTAATGGATTCTTAATATGTTTGATAAATGCATGACAATCCAAAACTTTATTTGTATTAGCATACCAAAAAGTGTCTATAAGTAGGCATTTACAATATTTCGAATAAGTGTTAATGCATTAAATGCGAGCTTATCCTTAACAACAACTTATTACAAATATGTGCTACTAATCCATATCATTCCTCCCACTAAAGAAGCATTGGTCCCCAATGCACACAAAGGTGGAAGAGAAATATGGAAAACAACCAGGAGTATCGGGTGCAACCAAAAATGTACTCTTGTCACAAAACAAGAAGACCAAAATGAGAAATTTTTATAGGTCTTCAGAAAACCAAAATCTAGCACCCGATCTGAGTTAAGCTCAAAAAATGTTCTCCCACAATTGTAAACACTACTATACTGGCAAACAACTGAAATGAATTCCTCGAAATGGTAGAAGAAAACAACAACTGAAGTATTGAAGAAGATTTCTTTAAATTTATGCTAAAAGATGCCAACGAAAGTGGGCATTAAATTATTGTTTTAGTTTTAATGTGTGAAGGTGCGCATTGATTGCTGAGGTAGCACCCTTTAAATTTTTGTTTTGGTGTTAAATGCTAGAGGCGCCCATTAATGACGCGAGGCCTAAAAGTTAATGAAAACGACCAAATTTAATTTGGTTGATCAATCGACTGGGAAATGAGGACTGATGACTAACAGATTTTAGAACTGACATTAGGCATGATAGACACAACTGATGCTGAATGTGCGGACTGACACAACGGACATGTACGACAGGTGATAGCAAGACTAGATGACACGTAAAGCGAGGTGTTGACAAAGGCTAATTGGGGAAGAAACTCAGATGACATTGATGAAGTCAAAGCTGACACTGAAAACAAGTGGATATTATGAACAATAGTGAACTATGATGTGTGGGTAAGCATTGATGTCAGCATAATGAAGGTGGGTCGATGATAAGACTCGATAGGTCAGCACAAAATTTGACTGATGGACTAAGGATAACGTCAGTAGACACACAACAAAGGGGTGACCAAGTAGAGGACACAATGAACCCTATGCATTATCTCCATTCTGATCGCTGTCATCACCCATCGCTCGTGTTCACACTTTGTTACGCACATCTCACACTATTTCTTCAGTGCCGACACCACTTCACCATCATCAACAGGGAAGTTCTCGCCACCATCCAACACTTATTCAGCCACTGTTTTGTCGATCGGCTCTTTAGCCACCTTCGCACCTAACTTTGCGAGATGAAAAATTAACAGGAACATAATCTTTCAATGCGTGTATAAATTTAGGTAGCACAAATTCACTTCTTCCTACAGTTTTTGGCACCACCGACAACTTCTGGCAATGATTTTCCCTCATTTCCATGGCATCAACATTTTTTTGCACGGTCTTCACTATTTTTCGATGAACCTGCACATTCCAACATCAAATATTTATTACTTTTCTAAGGTTTACCTCCTTCCAACGTCGATATATTGGTTTTTGGTAGCCACATTCAGTTTTTCGCATTGGGTCCATGCGAGTCTACCTCGTCCACTCACGCCTGTCCCCTTCTTTGCTAACTTATCCACGTCATCTCTACGAACCTGTTCTCCCGTAACTCGTATCCATGCCTAGTCAGTCACACATCGTTGTCTCCCATGTGCGTCTCGTGCATGTCCGTTCATCCGATCCACGTGTCGGTCCATGTCATTCAAATCGTGTCGTTCTGAGCACTCTTCATTCTATTTTGCATTTTGTATGGTCTCCTCTATTGGCATCCTGTTAGTCCGTCCATGGTCTCCATGCTGATGTCAGCATCGATATCACCCCATTCCGTGTAGTCTGGTTCTGTCCTTGGTTCGCTAGTCGTTGCCACTATTTTTTGATGCATGCATCCTTTCAAAGGTCAATAAATTCCATTAAATTATTTTTAATTTTTACATCGTCATTCAATGCGTGTGCTTTATCATTATTGTACAGCTAAACTTTGTCATTATTGTGCGTCGAATCATAAAACAAATAGAAATAATTTAGTGCATGCGCATCCTTTGTCATTAACGAATACAGTTCATCATTAAAACCAAAAATTAAATGTGAGCTTATCTTAACAAGAAGTTATTACAAACACGTGGTACTAACCCATATCAGTGATGAATAACATAATTGAAGATTGGTTAAAGTAATGGCAAAGCACTTATAAAAAGTAAGGCTTTATAGATAATATGGGATATATCAAAAGATACAATACTTTGGATTGTATGGCTAGAAAGGAATAGAAGAATATTTAAATGAAAGAAAAACAATTTAGAGGTGATGAAAATAAATATATGTTTAGCCATTGAGGAGTCTAAACCAACCCTATCAACTCACCTGGTCCCTAATCTAGAAGCAGAGAGTCTTGATAAATGGAGTCAAGTCATTAAATGAAATTATGATGTTGGGTACAAGAGAAATAAAGAATAGGCAAAGAATATAAAGTGGAAACCATCAGATGTGGAGTTGGTCAAATTGAATTTTGATGGAGCATCTAAAGGAAATATAGGACCGATAGGAGTAGAAATAATTAGAAATAATTAAGGAGATGTTTTGTCTCATTACACTTTCAATAGTGGATTTAAGACAAATAATGAAGCTAAAGTTTGGGTGGCTTTAGAAGGGTTAAAAATATGCAAAAAAAAAGAAATGGAATAAAGTATGGATGGAAGTTGATTCTCTCATAGTAATAAATGGAATTTTGAGGAAATCAAAGGCTCCATGGAACATACAAGAGATAATTGTGGAAATTCAAGATCTTGCTAAAGAGTTTGAAGAAATCAGGTTTACACATAATTAAGAGAAGGAAATAAATGTGTAGATAGGCTAGCCAATAGAAGGGTTTTGATTAAGAATTGTGAAGTTAAATTATCCTTTCCATGGTTAGAAAAAGTAGTAATTTTAACTTGACAATAAATTATTGAATGCCTAATCAAATAATGATTAAGATTTACTTTAAAGTTTTTCATTAGTAATATTTGCTTTATTTTATAACAATAATGTGTTTTCATATAAACTATGTTGTACTATGAGAAACTCCCCTTCAGGTGTCAATGGTGCCATGAAATAGGCCACCTTGGCATCCATTGCCCTTAGAATTTGCAAAAGGAGCCTGAACACCCCCAACATGAACCTAGTCCTAGAAAAGGTAAGGAAAACATGAGCAGGGCACATATTGAAAAGGCAAGAGTCACGAGAAGCCTTTCTCCACCCAAGCAGAACAAAGGTAAAGGAAATTTCTCTCTTAAGGTAATGGACCAAGAACACCTATAACCAAAACAACCTGACCCCACTCCTCCCTTAATAGAGAAAAGGAGTTGGAAGCAAGTGGTTGTGGAGCATCCAAAAGCAAAACAGGGGGACTCAAACTTAGACGAGGATACTCCTATTACCAATTTGATGATATCAACCTTTGAGAAGACTATTAAAAATTTAGGAGAGATGACACCCAATGCACCTAAGACCCAAAAAAAAATTCCAGACATAGTTGCAGGTCCTAGACCAAGAGGCATACCTCCAACTGATGAAACCAAAAGAAAGTTAATAGAGAAATAAATAGCAGAATGTAAACAATCCACTTTGGAAAAAATATCTATAGAGGAAATGATAGTAATCTCATGGAATGTGAGGGAACTCAACAAAATAAGACTATTTAAGTCTTTCGTTTAGAAACATAGGTCGAACATCATCTTATTGCAAGAGACCAAACTCAATGAAGAGAATAGTGCAAAGTTCTTAGAAGCCACTTGGGGCAAAGACTATGGCATAACGGTAGTAACCCGAGGAGCTTCTAGGGGTCTAATCATAGCATAGAGGAAGATTTTAAAGGAGATCTTGTATGCAAGTCTAATAATTAGGTAACCATCAATTTCACATTTGCAAACCATAATTTTTTCATAACTAATATTTATGCTCCAAACCACCCTGGATGGAGGAAGAAATTATGGAATTATTTAGTTGAGATGAGGAATACTTTAGGAAGGGTTAAGTGGCTGGTAGCAGGTGACTTCAACACCCCACTCACCCCAGTAGAAAATAAGGGAGGTAGGATTGACCTTAGTGAAAGCATGATAGATCTGAGTGATTTTATTACTAATTGTAATCTAGTGGATATTGACCTACAAGGAGCCTCCTTCACTTGGTTGAATAGAAGGCTAGGAGACCAATCCATCTAGAGTAGGCTTGATAGAATGTTGATAAACCAAGAATGGTATAGTAGCAATGAGGACATAAACCTTAAGTCCCTTCCAAGGATTGGTTCTGACCATAATCCCATAGTAGTGTCAATCCAAGAAGAAGTTAGACACAAAAAATTCCCCTTTAGGTTTGAGCTGATGTGGATGACACATAAGGATTTCTATGATAGGATAAAAGAGTGGTGGAGTGTCCCAATTAAAGGAACAAATATGTACTATCTAACTAGTAAACTCAAAATTCTTAAAGAAAAGTTGAAGCAGTGGAACAAAGAAGATTTTGGTGATATATTTAGACATAAAGAGGATCTAGAATTGAGAATTGATAACATCAACAACAAAATTGAATTGCAAGGCTACACAAAAGAGCTAAGAAAGGAAGAGCAAAATCTCCTAATAGATTACCACACCACCCTCGCCAAAGAGGAGACCCACTAGAGACAAAAATCTAGAGTCATCTAGATGGAGGGTGATAGAAACAAAAAAAAAATTCAAATCACCCTAATCAAACATAGAAGAGTATCAAAGATCAAAGAAATTACCACTAATGAGAACAACAAAGTTACAAAGGAGGAAGCAATTAATATTGAAGTAGTGGATTTCTTCAAACAAATATTTAAAGCAAACATAAAGGAGGAGGAGGATATGGAGGAGGTGTTAAGAAACATTCCAAGACTGGTCACAACCTCTATGAACAAAGATCTAAATAAAAGACTATCAGAAGAGGAAATCAAGATGACCTTATTTGAAATGAAAAGAGATAAAGCTCCAGGTCTGGATGGTTTTCCAATAGTTTTTTTTCTAACATTGTTGGGAAATTGTTAAAGATGATATAGTGGGGGCAATCCAAGAAGCCCAAAGAAAAGGGAAGATTTTGAGAAGTATGAACAATACCTTCCTCATTCTAATCAAGAAGACTATAGACCAATCAATATCTGCAATGTTACATACAATATTCTTACGAAAGCTTTGGTAATAAGACTTAGTAAGATCTTACCTTTCATCATTTCAAAACAATAGCAGGTCTTTGTTAAGGGCAGACAAATTCTTGATGACATTGTGATTGCCCATGAGACCATCCACTCTGTTGAGAAAAATAAATGAGCATGTATGCTGGTTAAACTAGATATAAGTAAGGCCTATGACAAAGTATCCTAGAATTTTTTGTATGAGGTTTAGAAAAATTTGGTTTCTCATTTTGGTGGAGGAAACTCATCCAAAGTTGCATTTCCAGTGTAACCTTTTCTATTCTAATCAATGGATCTCCTACAAGCTACTTAAATAGCTCTAGGGGGTTGAGATAAGGGGATCCAATATCCCTAGCCCTATTCATCATCATGGCAAAGGCTCTGGGTAGATCAATAGCAAAAGAGAAGGAACAAGGCTATATCAAAGGGTTGGGAGTAACAAGCAAGGTAGCAAATCAAACTCACATCCAGTTTGTGGATGACACTTTGTTGTTGGGGGAAGCCACATTGAAGGAAGCTAAAGCTCTAAAAAACATCCTAAATAGATATGAAAGGGCATCCTCTTAGAGTATCAACTTTAAAAAAGTAAAATTTACTTTCTCAACACACCTCCCTTGAGATAAATCAAGATAAAGGAAATATTGGAATGTGAAATTGAGGAGTTGCCCTCCTTGTATCTAGGCATGCCCTTATTAGTCGACCAAATAAAGCCAATCCATTGGAACCATGTTATTGACAAACTCAATAAGAAACTAACAGGCTGGAAAGGCAACCTTCTCAACCAAGTAAGAAAAAATCAACTTCTTCAATCCACCTTGTAGAGCATCCCAATTTACATGCTCTCCCTATTCAAGGTCCCAACTAAAATAGAGGAAGCAATAGAGACAATTTGTAAAACATTCTTGTGGAGAGGCATTGAGGAGCAAAAGATATTCCATCTAGTCAAGTGGGAAAGGGTGTGCCTCCCAAAATCCTATGGAGGACTAGGCCTGAGAAGAATAAATATCCTCAATAAAGCTTTAGCAATAAAAATGGTGTGGAGAATCATTCAGGAAAAAGGAAGACCATGGGCTAACATCATGAGGATAAAATACATTCAAGAGGAGGAACCAACAATAATTTTTAAGAACAACCAAATCCAAGGTGGCTCAACAATCTGGAACCATATCCATCAAGGCATAGACATCATAAGGGGAGGAACATGTTGGAGGATAGGGAAAGGAACTAAAGTAAACTTTTGGGAGGACAACTAGCTTGATTCAGGACCTTTGGATAGAGACCAAGATTTAGAGGAACTTAGAAGAAATCTCCAAGCTGAGTGGGGCACCTCCTTCAACTCCTATACAATGAAGTAGGGAGGAGTCAAAATTTGGAGAATTGACATGCAAAATACCAATCTAAGACACAAGCTAGAAGACTTCCATGCCAAAATAAAGTACTTTTAGATCTTAGATTCAGAGGAACTAGATCAATTGGTGTGGATTGGGTCAACTTTGGGTCATTATATAGTTAAAAGTGGTTACATTGAGATGCTAGAAAGACCTCAAACAAAATTCTCCTGGAGGAATATCTGGAACAAGTGCATTCCCAAAATAAAAATCTTTACTTGGCTTGTGATCCAAAAGAAAATCCTTACTTGGGACAACTTGACCAAGAGAGGCTTCCAAGGACCCAACAGATGTTGCCTCTGTAAAAAGAATGAAGAAACAATCACTCATATCTTTTTGAGATGTTCCTTCTCTTAGGAAGTGTTAGATCAATGGTTGAGATCTATTGGTTTCAGTTGGGTGATGCATGAGGATCTTATTGATTGGTGGATCCAATGGAGACCTCTTGATAAGGAGAAAAAATAGATTTGGAATATTTTCATCCCAACCTTTTTATGGTGCATATGGATTGAAAGAAACAGGAGAATCTTTAAAGACATTAAAAAATTCGACTGTTGTTTTCAATCAAATCCTAGTGAGGATAGAGGAGCCTCTCAAGCTTAGGGGAGCCATCCACCACTCCTTTAAACACCCTCAATTATGCCCAACAGATTCTAACTCTATTTTGGCCCTCCCTGGAGTTGTCTAATAGATCCACCAACATGGGTCCTATCACTAGGCATTAGACAATATAGGTCTCTTGTGTCCGACTAGAAGATCAAGTTTAGTTGTGGTAAACTTAGACAAGTTTTTCGCTGGGCAATTTCATTGTAAAAGGGTGATGGTCCCTTTCAAAACCTTTTTTTTTAATCTCTCTATATATTTATTTATTATAATTTTTGTGGTTGCAATTATGTTTTACGAAGGAAACTAGCAATCTAGATTTGGTAAAGCAGACTATGATAATATGATGTTTTAAAAATATTACTCTATTAACATGCAATACATAGATAGTAAAGGTGAAATTTAGGTATTATGAAAACTGCTATAGAAAAATGTAAAGAAAAATGTTGAATTCTAAAATATTTGTATTCATACAAAAAATTGAAAAGATCTTAAAAATGAAAATCAAGAATTCAAATATTTTATATAAAATTATATAGATTTCAGTTATGACATCTCAGGTGAGAGAAGAAGTGTATCTATTTATAAACTCTTAGGCTCTGAACAAGAGAGTTATAATTTTTCAACAATAAAAAAACCAACCTTTATTATCCATAAAAAATCTCAAAACCACATCAATCATACTATTATTTATTTATTTCTTTCATGATAAGAGAGTTCGTTACAACCACAGTATTTTTAGTAGGCTTTCGGGTCCAAACCACAAGCATTGTCATCCACAAACCTATTCCACTTTGTTGTTAAATCACCGTGAAGTGGACCGCCTGTCACTTCAGATTTGTACGTCGTTGATCTGACATTCGCTTAGAGGATTCAGAACAAACTACGACCTTTACAAAGCTAGTAGTGTACCCCAATCAAACACTACCAATCACCTAACCGAACTTTTAAGATTCAATAACATTATTATTATTTTATTAATATAATGTTTAATTTTTTTAAGTTTCCAAGTGCCGGCAGATATTCTCTGTCGTCCTGTTCCCCGCTTTTTGTTCACTCCGCAACGTTTCAAGCGTTTTCGAATCCCCATCGCACTCCTGTGTTGTTGGCCGCGTTTGGCCTCGACTTATCTAAGTTATCATAATATTTTAAATTTTGTTTTGATTTTTTACATAATGAAATTAAAATAATTTATTTGACCACTACCAATTAGTAACTGGTTATAAAACATGGGTTGAGATCTAAGAAAAATAATTAAGATAAAACATGGGTTGAGACCTAATCTCCTTTACAAATTCAAATTTGTGAATTTAAATCTCTCCAATAAAAATTTAAATACATATTAATAATATTAAGCATGAATTTTTAAATATAATCCTGAATTCAATACATATCAATGGTATTCTTCCCCAATAGAAATTCAAATACATATTAAGAGTATTAAGTATGAGTTTTTAAATAGAATCTGAATTCAATACATATTAATGGTATTTTTCACCACTAAAATTTTAAAGTAAATATGAGTTTTTAAATAGAATTTTGAGTTAAACTTTTAGTGTGGATGGGTACTTACCAAATTTTAGTGTGAACTGGTAAGTGTTAGTGTGGATGGGTACTTACTGAGAAGAGACTTAAATTCAAATCTTGGTAGTAGTTTGATTTGAATCCTGTGAGTTGTGAGTGTGCACATAGTGACTATTAAAACCCATTAAAACCCAAAGGTTAAACTTCTGAATCTGAGTGCGCATCAAATCAAAGATGGTACCAATAGTAACAGATAATCTAAATTTAACAATAAATACGTCACATAAAAATTATAAAAAATCAGGTCCAAAATATGAACGTTGCTGAGGAGAAATATAACCGTAGGTATGGTTATAAGGAACTTGGGTCTATAAAAATAAAAAAAATGTCAGTACAGTATGCTAATCTCAGCTATTTTAATTTGATCAGTTACCGCAATCTGGGATCATAAGTTCGAATCCGCAGAGCACCGCGAGGCAACTCCATCTGCAACTAATTTGAACATGACCCTGTGAGGTCGCTTGAACTAATATATCTGAGCCAAGTCACTAGGTCTAGCATTTTGGTGGAATTAATAATTAGAGCGATGGAATTCGCTTCAATAGGTCGGGTTTCAGCGGCGCCTGTTGCCAAAGTCTCACGTCGGGTGGTGGATCTTCGTTCGGACACAGTGACGAGGCCGACGGACGCCATGCGGGCAGCGATGGCGGAAGCCGAGGTGGACGACGACGTCTTGGGTTCGGATCCTACGGCTGACAGGTTACAGCGCCAAATTGCCAAAATAATGGGAAAGGAAGCCGGTTTGTTTGTGCCCTCCGGTACCATGGGGAACCTCATTAGCGTTCTCGTTCACTGCGAGGTACGCGCATAATAACATCCTTTTCGAAAATGATGGTCAGTTGTAAATTGTTAACCTAAGCAGCTATTAAAGTGATACTATTTTTATTGTTTTCTAAATTTTCAGATTATCTCATGCCCATTTTCTAAGATTCGTATTGTAGTGGATGGCTTTGCAGTTTTAATTTTGTTTAGAATTCGTTAATTAACCTTGTCGAAATAATTGAGCTAAGAAGGGTTAGCTGATCAAATGATTCGCATGTTTTACAGGCCCAGTTTCAATCTGGCGTCCTCATAAATGTGCATTTATGCAAACAATCCATGTGTAATTTCTGTGATTTTACTGGGTGATCAATTAAATTTTACAACCGGAAAGGGAGAAAAAAAAAATCGGGAAAAATAGAAAAGTTTACACAACCAGGTCTTAGGGACTACTTTTTTTTTTCGTATTTACATGGTGGAATCGAATCGGTAGCCGCCACGAATCCGGGCAGGCTGTCCAGCTTTAATGGCCGCCACGAATTCGGGCAGGCTGTCCAGCTTTTATGGCCGCCACGCAGATCTTCGTGCAGTTAGCCTCGGAAGCCGCCACACAGATCTTCGCGCAGTCCGCCCTTATAACCACCATGCCACAATCATTTTAAACCTTTTACGCCGCTGAAAGCACCAGGAAAGGGACAAGCGTTCAGTCCGGCGAGGCCCGAGATTTGAACCTTGGACCTCCGCCCCCTTATGGGGTTTGGATGAACCAATTGGTCTACACCTCCGACCTGTCTTAGGTACTACTTAAGAGAATGATTACAATGGATTTTAATTTTACATAAGGTAAAAAACTAGTTTTTGAAATTTCAATCAGGAATAGAAGAAGTGTGCCTCAATTTTCTTCTACCAGAAGCACAAAGTGATCAAAAGGGAAGTAAGGTTCAAAGAAAGGCCAAAAGGTCCAACGAGGAATCTCAAGGCCCTTCGGGAAGGGAGCGAAAGTAGAGCAATACTGGCTTGATTGATTACTAGATGGAGTTTGCCAGTTATTTTCAGACAACACCACCAACCCCTTTAAAAAAAACATTTGTTGACCCAGTACTTATAACATTACGACACATCTTTTATGCATTCAGCAAGCATCGTAGTAAAACCCTGTCTCTTTTTTAATCTTAAATTCGCATAAATGGAACCTCAGTCAGATCCTTTTACAATAGTGAAGTGCTCTGTCACTTAGTTTTAATTTTCGACTTTTTTAAAACTAGTCACAACTAAAACCCGTTTAGTTAGCATCAAAATTGTTCTTTCATGTCTAAAAGTCCTCTTCTCTGTTAAGAAGTATGGGTAGTCCACAGAGATTTGGATACGAATACTCGTGTAGCATACAATATGCCATAATAAAATAATATGTTGTTGCGTCAAAGTACTGGTCATTTCTGTTTCAAACTTGCTAGTTTCTATGCATGAAAATCATATAAACTATTTAAATCCCCTAAAACAATGTGGAATACAAATGAATGACTGAAATGCTGAGAAAGGCTCACACACAATAGTAATGACAGAGTGATTCATTGTGGGGAAAACCTTCTTGAGAAAGAAATCAATAGATAGATCATTAAAGCTTCATATTCTTGCAAAATAGAGAATTTACAATAAGTATTTGCCATCAACTTCGCCCTTGGTGAACTGTACAGCAACTAGGCACTAGTTTGCAGCATGACACAGTGCCTCTTAGTGGTTTTCTTGCTCTTCCATTGCTGGAAATGGCTTTGTACTTGGTCTTGGCTCCAAAACTGCCCCTTTTCCTTGCCAGTCTTAGAAGGCTTCATCTGGTTCCTTCCATTGGCAAGTCCGGAAATAACTGATGATTCTTGATTTGTGAGTTTTTTTTTTTTTTTGCTTTGAATGTGTACAGATGCTTGGGGTTCATCTATCGTTCTCCCCACTGCTTATATTCCACTTGACATGTTTCTGTTTTCAGTTTTGGACATTTTACACGTCACTTCAGTCCATACAATCCCAGTTCCTTGGGTGGACTGTTTTTTAAACTTTTGAGGGATCAACTGGATGAATTTTGGGCTGAAATTTATTATGAATGTTGGCTATGATGTTAGTAACCTTGAGTTGAAATTTTGGTTCATTGTGGGCTTACATGAGAGATATAATGATTGTGCAACAGACTGTGTTTTGCCATTTTGAAAGGCCAAAATATGCTACAGAGTATACCATAGATAGTCCTATGAACTTTCTTTCACGTGGACAAAGGAATAACTTTAGACTTCATTTGGTTGAAATATATCCAGAAGACAATTGGTCGGTCTTAACTGTTCTTTACTCTTTCAGGGATCAAATGTGTGGATTTGAGCTCCAATTAATTATGAGCATTGCTCTTGATATTAGCAACCTTACTGTAAAGTTTTATTCAAAATTTGGCTTCACTCGAGGAAGTTACGGTCAGTTTTGGAAGCTTGCTTTATCATTGACACTTGGCCATTCTTAAGTTGCACCAACTTGTTATGCCTCCAAGTGACTTGCCATGGATTCCATAAGGATCATCTTCTCTGGCAATACCTCAAAGGTAGTGGTCCCATGGAGGGAGGCCATGGCAATTTTTCATCTGGTGGTGAGAAAATGTACGAATTTTAAGCAGGGAAATAGTCTCATGAAATTTAAAGTTTTCTGCACCTGTTTTTTCAGGCGATTTCATCTCAAATGGAATAGTTACTATTTTATTAAATATTTCTAAGTTTTCCACTCTCATTTTTTCAGGTGATTTCATCTAAAAATTAGCAGTTAATATTTTATTAAATTTTTTGATGAAATGCCAACAGCATTCAAGTTGCTACTAAGCTCCACCTACCTTATATGGTCACTTGAAATTTTCTGCCAGAAACATTACCACTGTGTCTTTAAAGGTGCTGGTTGTGATGTTTCTTGTAGCAATATTTTTCTTTTTTGTAAGGACCAGATCAACAGATATAGATGGTGCAAATCCAGGAGACACCACTCTGACAACATTTTAATAGATACTGAATGTACAATAGCAATCGTTTCAATGAAAAAAATGTGTTTTTGGCTACGCACATCTTTTGCATGTTCTTACCATTCTTAATAGAAAAGTAGTTTTTTAGAATAAATACAACTAGTAGATTGATTTTAACATGCATGCACAACACCCTTACTCTTATTTTAGATGGCATGACTATCATTCTCTAACTATCAAGGATGTTCTGGACCTTGTTGTGGCAGAATATGAGGAGAGGCTGTAGGTGAAGTGCCCTCCTGGCCTTGATCATCACCTAGGTTGGCTTCCTTAGTCTTGGGCATTCCGTAATGAATATTACTTGGTCCTGCATTGGACTTTTAAATGTGATTGAGGATTACTGCTATCCTGACTTTAGCTTCTGAGCTGTAACAGTGGCACTCTGCAGCTTTTGTCTCCAATTTTGGTCAGGGAAATAGTCTCATGAAATTCAAAGTTTTCTGCACCTGTTTTTTGAGGTGATTTCATCTCAAATGGAATAGTTAATATTTTATTAAAGATTTCTAAGTTTTCTACTCTCCTTTTTTCAGGTGATTTCATCTAAAAATTAGCAGTTAATATTTTATTAAATTTTTTGATGAAATGCCAACAGCATCCAAGGTGCTACTAAGCTCCACCCACCTTATATGGTCACTTGAAATTTTCTGCCAGAAACATTACCACTGTGTCTTTAAAGCTGCTGTTTGTGATTTTTCTTGTAGCAATATTTTTCTTTTTTGTTAGGACCAGCTCAACAGTTATAGATGGTGCAAATCCAGGAGACACCACTCTGACAACATTTTAATAGATACTGAATGTACAATAGCAATCGTTTCAATGAAAAAAATGTGTTTTTGGCTACGCACATCTTTTGCATGTTCTTACCATTCTTAATAGAAAAGTAGTTTTTTAGAATAAGTACAAATAGTAGATTGATTTTAACATGCATGCACAACACCCTTACTCTTATTTTATATGGCATGACTATCATTTTCTAACTATCAAGGATGTCTTAGACCTTGTTGTGGCAGAATATGAGGAGAGGCTGTAGATGAAGTGCCCTCCTGGCCTTGATCATCACCTAGGTTGGCTTCCTTAGTCTTGGGCATTCCATAATGAATATTACTTGGTCCTGCATTGGACTTTTCAATGTGATTGAGGATTTCTGCAACCCTGACTTTAGCTTCTGAGGTGTAACAGTGGCACTCTGCAGCCTTTGTCTCCAATTTTGGTCAGGGAAATAGTCTCATGAAATTCAAAGTTTTCTGCACCTGTTTTTTGAGGTGATTTCATCTCAAATGGAATAGTTAATATTTTATTAAAGCTTTCTAAGTTTTCCACTCTCCTTTTTTCAGGTGATTTCATCTAAAAATTAGCAGTTAATATTTTATTAATTTTTTTGATGAAATGCCAACCCCATCCAACACCATCCAAAGGTGCTACTAAGCTCCACCCACCTTATATGGTCACTTGAAATTTTCTTCCAGAAACATTACCACCGTGTCTTTAAAGGTGCTGATTGTGATTTTTCTTGTAGCAATATTTTTCTCTTTTGTTAGGACCAGCTCAACAGTTATAGATGGTGCAAATCCAGGAGACACCACTCTGACAACATTTAAATAAATACTGAATGTACAATAGCAATCGTTTCAATGAAAAAAATGTGTTTTTGGCTACGCACATCTTTTGCATTTGCTTACCATTCTTAATAGAAAAGTAGTTTTTTAGAATAAGTACAAATAGTAGATTGATTTTAACATGCATGCACAACATCCTTATTCTTATTTTAGATGGCATGACTATCATTCTCTAACTATCAAGGATGTCCTAGACCTTGTTGTGGCAGAATATGAGGAGAGGCTGTAGGTGAAGTGCCCTCCTGCCTTGATCATCA
The DNA here is from genome assembly GCA_028583015.1 of Wollemia nobilis. Classification (NCBI taxonomy): domain Eukaryota; kingdom Viridiplantae; phylum Streptophyta; class Pinopsida; order Araucariales; family Araucariaceae; genus Wollemia; species Wollemia nobilis. Next base: position 794,122 of record JAQPPZ010017078.1, on the reverse strand, counting down.
CCTAGATTGGCTTCCTTAGTCTTGGGCATTCCATAGTGAATATTACTTGGTCCTGCATTGGACTTTTCATTGTGATTGAGGATTACTGCAACCCTGAATTTAGCTTCTGAGGTGTAACAGTTGCACTCTTAGCTTCTGAGGTGTAACAGTTGCACTCTGCAGCTTTTGTCTCCAATTTTGGTCTTCACCAGCTCCTAGTCTTTCAAGGGATCTGCTCTTCTCATGACTATTTGTATGTGCTCTTGGGTTGTATGTACAGGAGTTCTACCTCTTTTAGGTTTATCTCCCCTTCATTTTGTTTTGATTTGTATTGTTTGGTTATTAGTCATTGTTGTTAACTACTTCAGCTTCTAGGAATTTCTTACCCTAGTACAGTCTATTGTTGCTGGCTGTACAATTGAGTCCCATTGAACCACATTAGTCATTTCTGAACATTTATAGATTTTTATTTTATTTCATTTTTGTTTTTGATGCAAATTTTGATATTTCTCTTTAATTTGCTTGTCTCATTCTTTTTATTGAAGGCAATGTTTTGTTGATATGAGGTGGCAGTTTTGAGTTTTGTCTGAAAGTTTTCAGATAACAAATATAGATAATTATCTTTTATGCTTGGAACTTATAGTTTTAGTAATTTAAAATTTTCTGTGTTTATTGTGATGTTTCTTTAGGTGCGAGGTAGTGAAGTAATACTTGGTTCAGACAGCCATATACATGTATATGAAAATGGCGGAATTTCAACACTTGGTAATGTTCATCCTCGTCTAGTTGAGAACAAAGACGATGGGACAATGGACCTGAGAAAAGTTGAGGCTGCAATTCGACCCATGGATGATGACTTGTATTATCCTACAACTCGCCTTATATGCATAGAAAACACACATGCAAAGTAAGTTTCTATATTGCCTTTAGTATGTCTGTACTTACTGGGTTTTATCATTTCAGCTATGTTAAAAGCTGCAAAAAAAAATTGGCAGCTGGTAGTTAGTTAACTTCATCATCCTTTTTCCCTTGTACTTTCCTTCAATACATGGATGTTCCTATTTATTTAGTGTGCATGCTGCTGCTTTTAATGGAGAGAATGAGGCAAGCAATGGGTTTAGTTCAGTGTGTGTTTGTTGTTCATGTTGTTATCCAAACTGATAGAAGGAGAGGATGTTGCATGCATCATCAGGAGATATAGAAAGAGTGTTGTCCTTTCATACAAAATAGGAAGAGCAGGGGAGAAGAGATCGACCTTGAAGGAAGAGAAATTCATTCATTAACAAGAAACTGAAATTCATGCCCCATTAAAATTGAGAGGGAGGGTACGCCATATAGGAAATTTCTGGAAAGTTGATACAAAAAGCTTAGGAGTGAAATGTTACGAGAGGGGATTGAAGGATCTTTAAGACCTTTATAACATAAATAAGGAGAGGAAAAATAATAGATCTACTTGGCTGGCCCATTGATCAGGGTTGACCTCCTAAAGTTTTTGAATGAGATTCAGTATATGATAAGACGAAATGACCAAAATTCTGAATCGCAGTGAACATAGCATGCACTTGGACTGGAGTGACTCCATTACATTAACCTGTATAGCAAATTGGAACTAGTTTCATAGAAGGACCAGACTAAAGCCTTTATCGGACCATAATGATAAAGGCCCAAATAATCAAAATAATAATGTAAATAAAATACATTATAACAATTCATTCTCTCCTCATCACGATGTCATTGGTTATGTTAATCAATCTAATTATATCAACCACATCTTTGATGATGTTTGCATCTGAACAAGGCAACAAGGAAATTCTAAAGCCCCAGCTAATCAACCTTATAATCAAAGCCAAAGGAATGTATGATTTGTTTGAACATATTGAGAAAACAATAGCCAAAATTGCAATCTTAGATTTGAAAACATCTGCTTCCTACCAGGATATCCTGGTTAAAGTCTTGAGTAAACAAGCGATGTTAGTCATATGTCATTTCGTTTCTATAAAAGGACAATGGTAGAACTTCATTTCTTTGGCTCCCAACATTACATGTCATCCAACATATTCACTCTCAAACAGGAGAAAAGAGAGCTAAGCAATTGTATAAAATACAACAAATGGTAGTGCTTGTTCATATTATATTGACATTTTGTTATTTCAAACATAAGCTTTCCATATATGTAATACATGAAGGATAAGTAGATTCATTTTTTTTTTCACATTACTTACTGTAAGACCATCAACATGGAAAATAGTTCATTGTACTGCTTTCTTTGAGAACACCGTGTGACAGGGAGCAGTTGTAGTTTTAAAATTCTTATCAATTTTCTCCATCTTATATCCATATATATATAATTAAAGTAAGATCTTTAGCATATAAAATCTTAGAGTCTAGACTCAGCTAATTTTTCTGAACCGTAACTAGTTCCTAAAATGATTCTTTTAGGTATTGGTTCCCTCTTGTCTTTTTCCACCAATCACAATAGGTTGATAGCCAAAATGAAATAAATTTCCAATTACAGTCGAGAAGATTGGCAAGAGTTTGACTGATGATCTAATTTACAAGAATGAACTAAGATAGATTAGAATGATTATTTATGTGTTTTATGTTCTTGCAGTTGTGGTGGTAGATGCATTACTGCAGAGTACACGGATAAGATTGGAGAGATAGCTAGATGTTATGGAGTGAAACTGCACGTGGATGGAGCTCGCATATTTAATGCTTCTGTAGTAAGTAGTTGCTATCAATTCTTAATTTAAAATGAATCATTAGCTAGAAATGGGGGTTTCTCTTATGAGAATCATGTGACATATACAGAAAGAAACATGAAAGCACGATAACAAGACCGTATTATTGGGATGATGGACTTATTTTTTTTAAGAAACATGAAAGCGCGATAATAAGACAGCATTATTGGGATGATGGACTTTTTTTTTAATGAAATGCACCTTTTGCAGGAATAAATATACATGCAATTTTCACAATAAATTTACATACCAATATGATTTATTAGCTTACATTTTTCAGGAGTTCTTTCACATTGTACAAGAAGTTTCATACTATTTAACGTTTCACCAAGATTCACTTTATAAGCAAATATTAGTGCATGGACAATCTTTTAAAGCAGGTAAATTCTAGTGAGGGAATTTAAGTTTTTGTATAAATAATTCCTTATAAATTGATTGCCAAATTTAAATTTTTGGGAAAATTCTATATGCAGTGACTTCCTATTCTTTATATTTTTTTAATTTTTAATAAGCTATGTCTGGCTTTGCTTGGGGGCCATTCACATTATAAAAACAAAACATTACATTGCTCTCATTACATTTCTAACAAGTTAATTAAAGCATGTCCAACTTTCCCTTTCTATCAAAGATATTCTTCATTTTCCTTTTTTATCAAAGATATTCTCCATCTTCTTCAAATTGCTAAGTTTCCACAATCAACTCCTTTTATATCAGATTCCTTCCAAAATTTAAATTCTGTCAAGATGAAATTCAACACTGCGAATGGCTAAAATATTTGCTGCCCAGCTTCTATATCTATAAATATCTTGTCTATAACAACCTTACAATTTCTTAATACATTTTTTTAGGGTTCTTATTCATTCCCCTAATATTCTAAGATATTATTTTCATTGTTATTTTTTGTTTTTATTTGTGGGTTTAACCCCACTTCTTGTTAGCACTAGTAATATTTGACTTTTTTTCCCATATCAATATCCCTTTGGGTTTCTTTTTGTCTTTGTTTTTGCTTCTTAGGTCTTCCTCTTTTTTTTCATATCTTCATCAATCTCTTCAATCTTCTCACATTGCTCATAGTAAGACTTATCATCTTTAGGTTTGCCTTGGTATGAAGTGCAAGGAATAACCTCAAAAGCACAATTTTCTTTATGTTGCCTTAGAAACCCTAAAGTGCAAGGATGCTCTTTTGTAGCAATTACCTTCTTATTCTGCCCTAAAAAAACCTAAATTGTTATGGGTTTCTTCCATCCTCATTTCTTTATTATGCTGCTCTTGAAACCTTAAAGTGTAAGGGATAACATCTTTATCCCTTCACTTTTATTACGTAGAGAGGATTCTATACTAGACGAAAATGAAAATGATTTACCTGGAATGAACTTGACCTCTTTTGCCATCATTGTTTTAAGATTTCTCTCCACATCTTCTTTTGCACCTTTAATTATTGAACTTGCCAAATGATACTGTAGATAGGCTTTCTTTGCCTCTTCTTTCAGAGTGGAATATCCTTGATCTGATCTAGCTTCTATTACTATATGATTTCCTTGCTTCGTCTTGAAGTTTATCTCATGGTTAAATTTTTTTGTCTCTTTCTTCATAGTTTTTGCTTTGCAAACTCTTGCCATGCATCCAATCTCATAACAATTGTGGCAACCAAATGCGATATTTTCATAATCTACTTGTTGATCCCATTCTCTTGATTCAAATTTAATCGTAATGGATTGTGGCAAAGGTTTTGAAATATCCATAGCAACACATATACGAGTATATATAGCATACCTTCACTCCCTAGTAGTTAGATCTTCCTTGATGAATTCCCCTAAGGTATTTCCAATATTCTTCAAAAGATCCTTATTTATAAGCTGATATGGAAGTCCAAAAGCCTAACCCACATTGGAAGCTTCTTAATAGTTTCTGTCTCAACAAAAAAAATATCATTCCATGGTCTCAAATAAAGTTTATCTCTTTCCCTAAACCATGGGCCACCAACCGTTATTTTACCCCTAATTTCTGAACTCGAAAAGATGATGAGGAAAAAACCTTTAGGAAGAAAAGTCACAGAGTAATTTCAATTTAATCCCCACTTCCACTTGATCCAATTTTAAATCTCTAAAAACCCCTAGCCATGATCTATGGAACTGATGTATTAACCCTCTACTTTTAAGAACCATTATATCATGCTCAATCATCTCATCCTTGATACTCACTTCTGGTGTAACATTTGCTACTTGGATCGAACTTGCCATGTATTCTCTCTTTTGCTTATCTCCAACTTGGGCCTCCATACTTCCAACTAGGGCATCCTGATTTCTAGCTAGCGCATCCTGACTTCCCATTAGGGCTTTCAATATGACTTTCCTTCTATACTAGCTAATGGGGCTTGCACTTGCCTTGCACTTCCTCTTGCCTTGCACTCTCTCCTACCTCGCACTCCCTCCTGGCTTGCACTCCCTCGTGGCTTGCAATAGCCCGTCTCTTTTTTTGTTTGGTGTTCCTTTGCTTCAATTTTGGAAAAAATGTTCTACGCATTCATGGTAAGGGTTTGAAGCATTGATGCGCTCTGGATGAACCTACCTCTCTTACACCATAACTGAATCTTGGCTCCTTCCTATTCTTTATATTAATTTTACTTCACAATTTTTTTTAATTCAACATGCATAGTGAAGAGAGTGGTGCAAAAAACCAAATAGGTTTTTAGGACTTATCAAAGTGCATTTACTTGTTTAAAATATTGTTTTTATGTTTGTTCAGTTTTGAAATAAACACTTCAGCCTTTGTTTGATCATCTTGATTTAAGATTTTGTGTATTAAGTCAGACTGCAAATGTCTACATAATTGTGTCTGATGTAATCATATAACATGCAGTATACAAGGAAGCATATTTCATCCTCTACTTCATTTAAGTTACACACCTTAAGACCCCTTGCTGCCAAGATTTTTTTAGATAAGTTCTAATACCAATTTCAATGCATAGTTGATGTCAGTTGGTTCTTAATTTCACAATAATGATCTTTCCTTTTCTGAAGCTGGTTATTATGTAGGGAGATAGGGTTCTCTATTTAGGTCAAGATGATATTCTTATGATGCTTAGATTTTTATTTTATTTATCATTGTTCCAAAACTTGTCAATGATACAAACTAAAGTGTTTAGTCAAGATCTATATATGTGGACCTCATATTCTTTATTTTCTGTTAGTGGTAGTTAGTGAGTCTGTTTCCCCAATATATTAGCATCTCTCTTGATCAACTTTCTTCAGCTGCTGTCTTGGATGACCCCCATCAGCTCCTTCTCACAAATGAAGTGATCCACAGGGTTGTCAAATATGCTATTTAGAAGTAGTACACTCAAGTCACAGGGACCTCTGCTTTGCATCCTCTTATCTGTAAGTTAGCTTTGAATACCATACGTTTGTATCTTTCTTTCTTTCTAGCATCATTGTTTGCATAGCTTGCAATCCTCTTTGGCCTGATGAGTCTGTTTCATCAAGTTTGATTGAGATAGATCACCATCTCCCTTGTAAGCGTCATATATGTTGCCTTTGCCCTTGCAGAAAATGAGGGTACACTTCATCTTTCAATGTCCTATTTACTATGAGACCTGCAGCAGATATTATTGCCTGTAGAGGGATTTTGGAGGTTTACTCTTCACCTTTTTTTTCCTATTTTGTTTACTGATGCTTACCTCCATTGCTTCAGGAACTCATTACCTTTTGATGTGGGAGATTGTAGGAGGTTTCAAGCCCCTTGTAGGCTGATTACATCTTTCTTTTAGCAGCTCCCAGTTCTTGGTGATAGGCAACATCTTGATGCTACCATGTCGCTTGCAACTGATGATAGGTTGATGACGTGATGCTCTTCTTTGACTGTTACCATGAAAGCACCCCAACTCCCATTCTTTTATTCTAGATATGGTGTTGACAATGTCTCATGTGATGTTAGTGTCTTTGTCTCATGTTATCGTAATCTCTTTTTGACCTTTGTAGAGGCAAACTAGTATTATGGATTTCCTTTCTAACCAACAATTCCTTGACAATAGATGCTAGAAGTGACACTTTGGGGAGCATCACACATCCTCAACTTGGTTCTCTCAGCTTTGGACAGGATGAACACATTCCTTCTACAATCTATGAGTGGTGTTGCCTTTCCAACATTTAGCTCTTTTGCTTCAAGCACTATTTATACTTCCCCTGGACTAATATGTATTACAGGATTAACTGTATTGGGTTACTTCCTTTTTTCATTTTTGTATTTCAGCATTCATAGTTAGTTTGTCTATTTCTTTTGCTCGTTTTCTAGAGTTCTCTTCCCTAATACATTCTTTTCTAACTTGCTAGTTTTTTGAGTCCCATAAACCCACTTTGGTCATTCATGAGCATTAATATAATTGCATTTTGTTTACATGAATACCTAAAACGTGTTTATGTTGTTTACATTGATTTGCTTTTATGATTCAAACCATAGTTGAGAAAATCTGCAAAAAATCCCGTTTTTGCCAATTTTTTCCCGAATCACAGGCTAGTCAATTTTTTAACGATTTTGCCGATTTTTTCTCGAAAAATTATGATATGCATGAAAAAACATTTTTTCAATGAAAATTTGCATTTTTTTTTATTTTTTCAATAAAAAATGCCGACTTTTTTGCCTATTTTTTCCTTGATTTTTTGCCGATTCCGATTCTTTGTTGATTTTTAAACTAGCCAATTTACTACCCGATTCCGATTTTCTCAACTATGATTCAAACCATGTTTATCTTTTATAGATTAATTTCACTTATATCATTTACTTCAGGAGTGGCGTGACAAGCTTTTTTTTGGGATATTTAATCATATACCATATTCAGTGTTACTAGATTCGATGAATTTTACTAAAACTGTCCGAACTTTGGCGATTTCCTACCTATATAAATAAATTCAACGAACATAATAGGATAGACAACAATCAATAGAAAATAAATTTGTAAAAATGTGGGAAAAAACTAAAACTTATCTCATTTTTGCCTTTTATTCCCACATTTACTTGATTCCATTCTACATTTACAAAAACTTAATGTTGAAACAAACAAAGAAAGAATTAAAATGATCTCAACAAGGCAAAATGATCTCAGGGCAACTCGGTCATAGACACATATGCAAGTCAATCTCATTTTTGTATGAAATATGAAGTTAGACATTTATTTTAATAATTATTTTTCCAAACTTTATGGCTATATTTATAGCTAATTCTTTTGATGATGATTCTTTCGTTTTTGAACTCGAACATGAACTTGAAATCCAACGTAATAATTTAGACCGTAATCATAAGCTCGGCCATAGGTTCTTCATTTACGTGTCTCCTCAAAATTGACGAACATGACTTTGTAAAATGTCTAATTATATGTCTTGATTAATATTGAAAATCATGAACTGCTGGGGGCATATTTGATGGCTTGGTGCCAACCCAAGCACCACCACATTCTGGAGTTGCCAATGGCTACATGTGGACATAGTCGGCATAGTTTTGTTGTATGAGTTGTCACTTGTGTGTGTGTGCGCTTGTTTTAATGTTTGTCAAATGGAGTGATTTTAACTTTGTATGGATGTACAGGGGTGTTGGGTAGTTAGGCAGCTGCCAAATAAAACTTGTTCACTCTTCTCTTTATATTGCCCCATCCCATTCTCTCAGGGATTGATCATCTTGGATCATCGTTTGCTCGTGTGTGTTTGTAGTGCACGTATTAGAGTATTGTGTTGACTTATTGATCCGAAACTGAGAATTTTGTGTTAAGGAAGATCAAGAGAGAGTGCAATTAAGAGTAACAAAGTATAAGAAATCAAAACACAAAAATATAAGCAAAATAACAGAATAATTGTATTGCTTAGAAAACAAAGTACAATGCAAACAATATTTGAGAAGAGATGTGAGGCTATAATATTGCATCCATTACTCATTTTTTTTACAGTCAAGGGTTCATTTTTCTTCATACAATATTTTTGGTGTGTTGGAAATCTACTGCATTGAATATGAAATGTACCTACATGCAAATGTGGTGGTTCACCCTCCTAAGTAGCCTTACAATGGAGATTTTGGAACTCTGAATAGAGGTCCAAGGTTTGAATCCTACGGGGGTAGGGTTATACACCATGCTTCGATAATTGGAGTATGGTTGGATAACCATATATTGGGTAAAACAAGGGTCGTCTCATATGGCTTATGGCCTTGCGGACGTTAAAAACTACTTTACGCTTTCCATGAGTTACAAAGTGCATATTAAATGAAGATTACATACACATGACTTGTCTTTTTGTGTTTATCGTTTACAGATGTGTCCACATGGCTAGAGATGCATTTTGGCTAGAAAAATCTAAAAAGAGAAAATATTTTGTTTTGCATTTTTGAGGGCCTTTGGAGCATTTGCTTCCCCCCGCCTCTTCCATGCAGTTGTTGGCAACCTTGTGTGTCATTGGTTGCCCATTGAAATTATTGTTCTGCCTCTAAGCTTTACAACACTTCATGAACTGATCAAAAAAGAGTTTTGAGCACAAAGTTATCCCCTTGACAATGTGGTTAAGAACAAAAAATAGGTTTTTGGGCATTTTTGGACATAAATCCATGCCACAACAAGGTCACATGCTTGGATCACTTATTGCTATCTTTGTTTATAAGAGATAGCATTGACATATACCTATTTGCAGAGGTACATTGGTTGATGCTATGAGTTTTACTTACATGGTTGTATATTCATTTATGTTGCATGTTTCTTGCTTTTTGTATTGTCTATTACTTTTTGTATGTGACATGGAGCATGTAAAACCTACACTACATTTGGCACCCTTGTTATGTCGAATTTGAGTATTGGTAGTGGAGAACCCATTTGAAAGTCCAAGTTGATTGTGCAACATGCAACTGAGATGAATGAGCTTGGTATTGGCGACACATGCATGGAAGCATGCCATGGTCCTAGTCAACCATGACAACCTCTTTTGCATTTGGAAGGAAATGTAGAAAGCAAACCTTCTATAGAGCCCTCATGTGACAAGGGAAGAGGAAATGTGCAAACATTGGTGCCCACTTAATTTTAATAAAGGTAACAACTAATGGTGACACCATCCCTATGAGTTGCTTAGTAGAGGAAATCCAGTGTACCGTCGTAAGTCCATTGTGGCCAACCGATATTCTGCCACTTCTCGGCGTTCAGTCGGTCATAGCATAGCTTCTTCAAATGGCGTCCTTCGCCAACGAGGGGTTGCACCTTCACCCTCTGAAGAATTACACATTCCTCCGTTCTCCTCATCTTGTAATTCCTCGTCTTCGATTACCTGTGTCGTTTCGAGGAACCGAACTCCTGCTTGTCGGCTTCGGATGTTGTCCCGTTGTCTTTGCCGGTTTGGGTTGGGGCTTGGGTAAGGTATGTTAGGATCCCGAGGTAGATTCTTATCACTGCTTGAATCAACCAGCCGCTTCCCCTTCGTTGTTCGAGCTGGTACTTCTCGAGTTGGTACTTCTCGAATATCCCTCCATAGTATTTCAACAATTTGTTCCCTACTAACTTGATATTCATTATTGCCAGCTGGTTGCTAATATGATTTCCTCAACGCTGCTTGTTCTGATGATATTTGTCTTATTGATGATGAGGTTGTACTGGAAGAACTTTTTGTGTTCAGGAGGATTCGTAATCTGGCTAGAGATGAGTTACCAGAGTCCGAGGAGGATGCATTGTTTCCCAAGGGCTCTTCGGTATTGGACTCAATATTCTCATGTTGCTCTGGAAGTCTTCTATTCCCCTGCCTCCTAGAGTGTCGCAAGTTGCTTGCTAATGGCGCTGAAGTATTTGAAGCCAAGGAGAATAGGCTGCTTTCCGAAGAGGCTCCCTCATTGCCATTCGCGCTTCCTCTTAACTCTGCTTGCTCTCGTTCAGCCCATTCAACTCTTCGTGCATCTTGTCGTTCCTGCATTCGCTACATGGTTTCATCTAGCTTCTGAATCACTTGTTCTGGAAATCGTATATTATACTACCTTATTGTTTCATATCCTCCTGCCACCTTTGCGTTTCCTGAGCCATCTGTTGCAAGATTTAAGATCCTTGACCTTCATCATCTTCCACTTCTAGAATTTGTTCTTGTAAAGCGACATCCGTGAGGGTTTGGAGTCGCTCCTCTGCTTCGCTATTTGGAAATCGAACGTGGACTTGTAATCGTCTCTGCTCTCCCTCTCGAGGTTCTAACTCCCTCTGTTTGTTTACCCGTTTGCCAAATAGCCGATCCAAGTTTGCTAGTTCATCCTCTCGAACGACGTTACTCGGCTCCCCGTGTTCATAGGATCGTATCCCTGGTCGAGCTTCATCTATGGCCTTTCCAGAAGTGTCACCTGAGGTTTCTAAGTTAATCGTGTTCACTTGAGCCTGTGCCTTATACACCTTTAACTTAGAACCATTCACCGGGTCGGGGCAACTTGTCCCATCCAACTTCTTTATCCGGACAGCTCCATTGTCCAGTACCTCTTCCACTTGGAAGGGTCCAAGCCATAGGGTTTTCAACTTCCCTGGCTTGATCTCTCTTTTCCCATTGTACTTGAGCACTAATTCACCAACCTTCAAATTCATATTTCGAAGATGTTTGTCATGCCAATACTTCTGTCGTTGTTGAGCAATCTCCGTTGCCCACTATGCCATCACCCTTTTCTCACCTAGCTGTATCAATGCTGCGAGTCTCTTCTCCATGCTGTCTTCATCATTCAGGCGGGTTTCAATGGCTACCCTCAAACTTGGTTCCAGAAATTCCACAGGTATTACCGCCTCCTGTCCATACATTAATTGGAAGGGTGTGTGGTTCGTGGTTGGTTGTAATAACCCACCCCTGTTTGTTGTTTTGCTTTTCTGCTTTATGATTTTTTTTTGTGTTCGGGATGTTTTGCTTTTTTGTGTTTTTGCTTGCAAGAAATGAGAATGCAGAAAATGAAATGAAACGAACATAAACTAAGATTGAACTGAAATGAAATATCATATATTATTAACAAGAGGGATTTAGAAGTACATGGAATGGTCATATAGACCGAAGATGCAGATAATAATCCCAACCCAGTTGCTGAAATCCCCTCCGAAGCCAAACCCAGAAAATTCAAACCCTAGCACCATTGCTGAAAATGCAATCCCAAACTATACGACCCCCTTGGAATGGTATGGCCAGTATAGAAAAATGTGCACATCTGCAAAAATGCTCGAAATTACCTCAAAGGGTTGCCCAGGCATGCCATCTCCAATGCCAAAATACCCAAAATGATTTGATGTCTTCGTTGAGAGCTGTGAGCAAAAAGGTAGGGCTGGAAACCCTAGTGTGGTACGGCCAATACTGCAGAAATCTGCTGCAAATGAAAACAAAATGATCTGCAAATAATCTCCACTGATTTCTCCTTGAATAATCTCCAAAAATGTTGCCAAAAGATCTGCAATAATCTCCAAACGACTCTCCGCTGAAGCACAATTGCAACCCCTGTATGAAGCTGCCTCCGAATCACCAAGGAGTGATCTCTCACACTCGAAGATGATGTTCTCTGAGAGGGATTTCGTCCTCACAAAGCTTGAAACCCTTGCACAGGCCAAAGTCTCCAGTTTCATGAAATGAGCAAACAAGAATGAGAATGAAATGAAGAAATTTCACTTTTTATATCTCCTCCAGAAGGCTACGCCCCTCTTGGGCAAATAAACTTAATTTTAATTTAATTTTATTTCATCCCCTTATGTCTCCCAAATGGGGCGCCCAATTTTAAGTTATAACATTAGACACTTTTTAAATTTAATACTTATGTCCCCTTTTGGCCCCATTCACAAAATATATTAGGAAATATAAAGTTAAATATTTAATTTAACTTAAAGTTATTTCAACAACAAAATATTTAATATTTTGGTCTATGCCGCTCGAAACCACTAACTGAGGGTGGAAACGAATACCCAATTGGAAAACGCATCAAACCCATCTCTCTCTTTCGCAGGACCCACCATGAAATGACTTGCTAAAAATAGTAAGTGAAGCCCAAAACACCCCAAACCACTCCAGAAACTGGCAACCGTCAACAAGCAACACGTCCAAGCATCGAACTCATCCCCAAAAGGCTCCCACACACAACCATTAGCCTACGGGAACCCAAGAGTAGGCTAACCCAAGCAACAACTGCTAACTGATTAGAGAGGGGACATTACAGTCCGCCCTCCCCAAAATTGCTTGTCCCCAAGCAATTGCAACTCTGGATGTTGTAGTATCTGCTCACTCTCCCATGTAGCATCCTCCACTGGCAGGTTCTTCCACTTAACCAAATATTCTCTGATCACTCTCTTCCGAAGAGTCCTCTCCCTAGAATCAATGATAACCTCCCCCTCCTCATCCAAAGGTGGTAACTCTGAAGAAGGAACAACATTATGGCCCAATGCCTTCTTGAGGCGAGAAACATGGAAGACATTATGCACCCTGCTATCTGCTGGTAGCTCCAACTCATAAGCCACCTCTCCAACTCTCCTGGTCACCCTGAACGGTCCATAAAAACGTGGCTTGAGTTTCTCCTTACCACTCTTCTTGAGAGTGGATTGTCTGTAAGGCTGCAATCTGAGGTAAACCAAATCACCAACCTCAAAACTGCGCTCAACCCTGTGCTGATCAACATACAAATTCTGCTGATTCTGAACCTGCTGAATGTTGTCCCTCAAGGACCTCATGACATCCTGACTATCCTGGCTGCAACCACATATGATTCCAGGGTCCCATAACAGCCTCAGAAAAACCCCACCATGCTGACGCTGCACCACTCTGATTACAACAGAGCTACCAGCATGCCGAAACTGCACAAGTCTCATCTGCAACATCATGATGAAATCTCCCTCAATTCTGGAACTGAAAGACCTGATAAGGATGAAATGAGATATCTCCTGCCAATTCATCTCAGAAAAAACATCATCAGAAATCCCACTGCCCGTTACCACCATGGGCAAAAGGAAAAGCAATCTACTCAATAGGAGAATGTAGTTCTCCACATCCCTCATCATGAAGTCCCCAAAGTGATGTGGAAACAACTCCGTCAATAGGCGGTCATTAGAAACAACAGTCATACCAACCCTGGAAGTACCTTCGTGGTCAAGAGCAAATATCCTCACATTGACACTAAACCTCCTAGTGTCAATTGGGCCATCCCAAGCACACCATCTAACTGTAATCATCAAGGCATCATCTGAGAATATAAGTGCCAGCATCATGGGGAGACTGCAATAACCATCAATCGCCCAAGTAGAGAAATAAAGTAACTGCTCAACACCCGAAAGGTCTCCCACCAACTGCTGCCAAGCACCCTGCAATGGATCAAAGTCTAACTGCTCATAGCCTGATGTCACAATACTCAGCACCAAAATGTTGGGGCAGCAGCTGACCCTAAGAAATATTCCTATATACACAGGAGATATGTGGGTGGAAAAAACTAGGAAGTCCTCTCCAAAAACCAGATCACCTCTACCAACGCATAACAACGATCGGAAACTGAACTGCTGAGTACTAGCCAAGGTATCCTCCTGAAAGTCCTCTGTAAGAAGAGCATCCATATCCTGCAAAGACTCAAAAATCTCCTCAATATGCTGCTCACCAAAATCTCTAACCCCTGGCACCAAATCCTGCACATCATCATAAAGACTGTCGCTGCCAAGAATCCTGTTGTCCCTACCATGAGTGCCAGTAACTAGGGTAACATCACCATAGTTAGGTGTATGAACACCCAACCAGAAATGAAACTGAAAACCCAACCCAGGCATCCTCTCAATCTGCGGTCCATAGACAATTCTGGCAAGGGCCTGAATGGACTCAAGAGTCACAGATATGCAGCTGTCTAAGTCTGAAATTAACATCTCATGGTCTGATTTTTGGCAAATCAGCATCACCCAAGAGGCACCACTGCTGCAAATTTGAAACATATCAACCAGAATGCAAAAACTGATCATTTCCTTAACTGAAATTGACTTCCCAAGAGTCACCAGCTCAGTAGGATTCCAATTTTTATTCAAAATCTCCCTCCAATCCACTTTTATGTACACAAATGGATTCATAAGATGGCTGTCCCAAAGGGTGACAGCAGCATTCTTTTCACTCTTTTGATCAAAAATCTCCCAAGGTATGCATCTTCCATCATCTTTAATGCCTAACAACCCATGCATATGATCCTGGGTGTAGAAACTCACCCCCAAATTGGCTCCATCATGCTGAGGCTGCGCTACACTGATCATCATATGAACCTCATCTATAGAGAATTTAGTGATGCTTGAAGATTCAACACAAAGCCTCTCCACCCCAACATCCTCTAAATCATAATAGAACTCCTCTCCTTGTAGTTGTTGAGCAAGGTGCAGCAAAAGCATTGAGAAAGTATTGTCATTGTTGTCAACACAGACAGATTGATGCAATTGATGCGATTCGAGGTCGATCGGATCAAGTGCGAGAAAGTTTCAAGCAAAACGAGAGGTGACCCAGATTCAGAAATTGGCGAGAAAGAGACAAGGAAGAAAAGCGTCGCGATATCGCGACATGTTTTCTGTCGCGATTCGCGACAAAAAGCGAGAGAGAGAAAATGCACGCCAAAATGTCGCGATTTCGCGACATGTCGAGTTTCGTAAGGAGAGAGAAAATGTGTCGCGATTTCGCGACAAAAAGTAGGAGAGAGAAAATGCACGCCAAAATGTCGCGATGTCGCGACATGTCGAGTTTTCGTGGAGGAGAGAGAAAATGTGTCGCGATTTCGCGACATAAATGGAGGAAAGGAGCTTGCAATGAAGAGAGTAGCGATTTCCATGCATGTTGAAGTTTCGCATTTCAAAGCACAGGTGGAAATGTATGGAAACAAAGGTGTAGCGATTTCGCTACAAATCGGAAGTTAAGAAAACTAAGTTGCAGCGATTTCGACACAAGTAAAAATTCACAAGAAGAAGGTGTAGCGATTTAGCTACATGTTGAAACAAAGGGAAACTAAGGTGTAGCGATGGCGCTACATGTTGAAACAAAGGGAAACTAAGGTGTAGCGATTTCGCTACTAGTCAAAAGTGTAGAAGCGAAAGATGCGGCAATGATATTACAAGTCAAAATTTCATGAAAAGAGGCAAGGTGAAAACACAAGGCACAAAGATGTAAAAATTTCGCCATTGCATGAAGCATAGTGTCGCGATTTCGTGACATGTTCCATTTTTGCGTTGCTGCTGGCAAAGAAGAGTGTACGGAAGGGAAGTGTCACGATTTCGTGACAAGGAGGATGATGACGTCAGCAAGAGCCGAAAGTCGCGATTTGATGACAAGAGGATGATGACGTCGGCAAGAGTGAAACGTCACGATTTGCGACAAGAAGGATGATGACGTCGGCAAAGTTGAAAAGTGTCACGATTTCGCGACAGGATGAAAGAAAAGCCGAAGCGAACGTCGCGATTTCGTGACGGAGAGGAAAGGCTTTCAAGGCCAAATTGGTCATGATTTCATGACAACCTTCAAGGTGACGTCAGCATAAGTTAAAAATGTCGCAATATCACGACAGGCGATAGGTTGGCAGGTAAAAGCCGAAAAAGCAGGCATGGTGACATGTGTCATAAAAGACATCATGCGGCCGGTTACATAAAATGTAAGCGATGTCGAATCTGCGATTCTGATTGACAAGTGTCAGTCATGCATTCGAACAACCGTTTGCATGTATTCGAAGAATCAAATATAAATTATCGAAAGGTTTTCGAAAAGTCTTTTTACAGATTTCGAACAGTCGCACTCATGGAATCGAACAGACATTTTGCTTGTATTCAAAGAGCCGAATATGAAGGATCAAGATATGCTTTTCGAGAAGATATGTTTGCAGCATTCAAAACAGCCATACTACAAGAAATCGAAATGTCGTATTGCAGGGTTTCGAACAGTCATTTTGAACAGCCACTTATTTGCAGGAGAAAAGAATTCGAACAGTTGGGTATATGATTCGACTGCGTGCCGGATTGGATGTATATAAATGAATAGCTGTAAAGAGAAATTGCTGAAGAAAGATAGAAGTTGTTGCAATAAGAAGGGAATTGCTATGAAAAGAGGGTCTGTATAGAGAAATAAGCAGAGACATGAGATTGTGCAGAGGTTGTTAAAATTACAGACCAGTCAGGGTCGAGTTAGTAGTGAAGACATTTTTATGTCATTTTGATTTGATTAGAATTGCAGTCCAAGTTGGTGCTTGGTACTAGGGGTTGGTGCTCCATCTGTTGCAGGAGAAAATTACAGGGGTTGGTGCTCCTTCCAGTGGATTTTGGTAAAGAAGTTGTAAAATTGAAATTTTGCAAAGACTGGATTTGGATTGAAGTCCAAGCAGTTAATTTTTGAGGAGTAGCCAAATTGGTGAACCTCGTTATATTGTGTGTTGTGGTGTGCTCTCATTTTGTTCTTCTGGTTTTATAAGTTTTATGTGCTTCAGTCTTTGAATGTTGTTGTTTTGAAGTTAAATAACTACACTGATTCACCCCCCCCTCTCAGTGTCATTGTGTGAACATCAATTGGTATCAGAGCAAGGTTCCTTGTACAAGCTTAATCAGCTAAGGAGATCTTGGAAGAAACAATGGCAGGCGGTGAAGGATTTTCATCCAACAAAGCTCCCTTATTTGATGGAACAAATTACACCTTCTGGAAACTCAGAATGCAAACATATCTGAGTGCATTGGGATATGATATTTGGGATTCTGTAGATAGTGGATACACAGCACCCACTACCCCTCCAACAGATACTTCTGAGAAAAAGAAATTTGAGAACAACTCCAAAGCTAAGAATGCCATAATGTGTGGGCTTGTTGACAGTGAACTGATAAGAGTCATGAGTTGTAAATCAGCAAAAGACATGTGGGATAAACTGAAGAGCATCCATGAAGGAGACAGTAAGATTAAGGAAGCAAAACGCAAACTCATCGAGCACGGTTCGAAGCACTGCAAATGAATGAAGATGAAAACATAGAGACTTATATCCTTGAGAGTCAACAGAATTATTAATGCAATCAGAGGACTCGGTGAAGAAATTGATGATGCAGTTGTTGTGAAAAAGGTTCTCGAGAACACTTCACAAAAGATTTAACTCCAAAGTCTCTGCAATAGAAGAGGCAAAAGATCTAAACAACTTCAGCATGGATGAGTTGCATGGTTCCCCGACGGCATATGAAATGAGAATAGGACAAACCAAGTCTACGAGACGAGAGAAGCGACTTTTAAAGCACACAAGAATGTAAAAGCTGAACATGAATGCGAGGATGAAGGAACAACTGGATGAAACGGGAAGCCAATTTTGTTCGAAAACTCACAAAAGGAAAAGGAAAATATAGAGGGAAGCTACCTTTTAAATGCTTCAATTGTGGAGGAGTCGGTCATTTTGCGGCCAAATGTCCAATGCGGGAGAGAACCAAAAATGGTGAAGGTTCACACCAAGAAAAAGGTGAGTTGGAAGAAGAAACAAAATTTCAGAAAGAACAACTTCAAGAAGAAAAGCTTCATAACCAAGAATGTCAGCATTTCCGAAGAAAGCACAGATGAGGAGTCTGAAGAAGAAGGAGGTGAAGCTCTGTTCATGGCACTTGAAGAAGAAAGAACAGAGAAAAATCAGGAAGGTGATGAAAATTCCAAGGATGAAGCTGAAGTGTATTTGGAAGGAGAATTGGTTCCTGCACTTGAAGAGTTGAGTGCAGAAAGGAAGAAGAATAAAAATTTTCAAAGAAATTAGAGAATGCCACAGACATAATAAACAATCTGAAAATACGAGACAGAGGAATTCAAGAAAATGTCCGAAGTTCTTGATGAACAATTAAGCTTGTAAAGACAGGTTGAATGCGGCAAGCTAGAGGAAGACATTGTTATGTTAAGGATGCGGTTAGAGGAGATGAATAGAAAATTGAACTGTTTTCATAAGTTTGAAGAAAGTCCTTGTAAAGTTGGATAAAATGTTAAATAACCAAAGGCCTTACGGCATAAAATTTGGTTTAGGCTTTGATGAAGGAGAATCTTCAAAGGATTCAAAGAACTTGAATATAGAACCCATAAAGAAAGAAGAAAAGATCGAGGTTGAACCAGGAAAAACCAAATCATGCAAAAGAAAACAATAATGCCGGATTCAAGAAGAATACTTGACAAAGATGGATTCACAAAAGTCACACATCCAAGGAGGAGAAGAGTCATGGCTCCTACTTCAAAGCGGCAAAGACCGGCACCCGAGGTTTAATCATGCATTTTTTGGTTATTGTTTTAAATGCAATGCTTATGGCCATAAGATTTCAGATTGCGAGGCATAATGTATCTCAAAGGAATTTTACCGGCGAGAAATGTTTTTTCTCCTTTAATGAATTATGCGGTTGAATGTTATAATTGTCATAATTTTGGACATATTGCTAGAAACTGCAGAAGCACTTTTGCATCAAATAATTATCAGGGTAGAAAATCTCAGCCAAGTGGGTTGAAACAAAACCAGAAATTTCTTGAAAAACAGGCACATGCTAATGAAAGGACAAAGGCAAAACAAGTAGCAAAATCTGCTATCAAACCAGAATGGAAAGAAAAGGAATCTTTGATTGTCCAGACTGCTTTTAAAGCTCGGAACAAATCAGCACCTTGGATACTTGACGGTGGTTGTTCCGAGTCACATGACGGGTGACAAGCAAAAGTTTGAGAATTTACAGAATTATGAAGGTGGTTACGTGAAATTTGGAAATAATGATGGAGCAAAGATTGTTGGAAAGGGATCAGTCAAGATCGGTGATGGCAATATAAAATCAAAAGAAGTCTTGTTTGTAATTGGCCCGAAGCATAACTTGCTAAGTGTAAGTCAAATATGTGACGAGAGGTCATGATGTAATCTTCAAGAAGGAGGGTTGTGAAGTAAGAAAGACAAAAAATGGAAAGTTAATAGCCATCTGGATGAGAACTTCGGAAATATGTATACACTTTCGAAAGCTGCAGAAGGAACATGCTTGATTGGACGGGAAGATGAAAAGCGGCTATGGCACAAGAGGCTTGGGCATATTAGTTTTGACAATGCGGCAAAAATCGGTTCAAAAAGAGCAATTAGAGATATACCAAACATTGGCAAACCTGTAAATAGCATCTGTGAGTCATGCCAAAAGGGAAAACAAACCTTTCAAAGCAAAAGAATACTTCACTAGCAAGCCATTAGAACTAATTCACACTGATCTATGTGGACCCATGAGAACTGAAAGCATAAATGGACACAAATATTTTATGCTGTGTATAGATGACTACTCAAGAATGACATGGGTACTATTTACGAAACTCAAGTCGGAAGCCTTTGAGATGTTTAAAACCTTCAAAAATCTTGTTGAGAATCAATCGGGAAAAAGAATTAAATGCCTAAGATCGGACGGGGGGAGGAGAGTTTATCTCCGAAGAATTTGCGAGAATCTTGTCAAAAACATGGGATAAGAAGACAGTTTTCAGCAGCTAGGACACCTCAGCAGAATGGTGTTGTAGAAAGGAAGAATAGAACAGTGCAGGAAATGGCAAGGACAATGCTGGCAGAAAACAAAATAGCTGACAGATTTTGGAAAGAGGCAGTTCATACTGCGGTTTACATTCAAAACAGGTGCATGTTGAGACCACATGAAAGCAAAACACCTTATGAGTTGTGGTTTGGCAGAAAGGCAACAACAAGACATTTCAAAGTATTTGGCAGCAAGTGCTACATAAAACGGACTGAAGATAACCTCGGTAAATTTGAAGATAGAGCTGATGAAGGTATCTTTCTTGGTTACTCAACAAAAAGCAAGGCCTACACATGTTACAACAAGAGGTTGAAGAAAATTGTTGAAAGTCCTGATGTGAAAGTTGATGAAGGTAGAGAACAAGAAACTACTTATCAAGAAAACTATCCTATGTATGAAGAAGTCATTGAAGGTGATGATGAAAAAGAAGCAGAGAAGAATCAGAAAATTGATCCGGATGGTGTAAAAGCTGAATCGAAGAAGAAGAAAACAGGAAATTTAAAACAGGCAACCGGCAGAAAAATCATCCAAGTGAGCAGTTATTGGGGATCCCACGAGATGGTATTCGGACAAGAAGAACAGCGGTGAGGAACTATTCTCTGTTATCTAGTATTGAACCTAAAAATGTTGCTTGAAGCAAGCATCGATGAAAGTTGGATGAAGGCAATCAATGAAGAACTAGATCAGATAGAGAAAAACAATACCCGGGAATTAGTACCTAGACCAACAAATAAAAACATAATTGGCACTAAATGGGTTTTTAGAAATAAATTGAATGAAGATGGGCGAGGTTGTCGAAATAAGGCAAGATTGGTATGTAAAGGCTATGCTCGGGTTGAAGGCATTGATTTTGAAGAAACTTTTGCACCGGTAGCAGGACTAGAGGCAATCGAGAATGTTTACGGCATTAGCGAGTTCATAAAAACTTCAAAGTATATCAAATGGATGTAAAATCAGCATTTTTGAATGGAAAAGCTGGAAGAAGAGGTTTACATTGAACAACCGAGATGGCTTCCAACTTGGTGACAATCCAGATTTTGTTTGGAGGTTAAAGAAAGCTTTATATGGATTAAAACAGGCACCCGAGCATGGTATGCAAGGTTGGATAATTATCTAATTAAACAAGGGTTTAAGAAAGGTTTGGTGGATAGCAACTTATATGTCAAAAGAGAGAAGGGTCATCTTATTGTTCTTGTTGTTTATGTAGATGACATAATATTTGGCGGTGACATGGATGAATCCTGCAAAGACATATCAATTAAAATGAAAAAAGAATTTGAGATGTCAATGATTGGTGAACTTTCTTATTTCTTAGGTCTGCAGGTCAATCAAAATGAAAAAGGCATTTTTATTTCTCAAGTTAAATATGTAAAAGAAATCCTGAAAAAGTTCACAATGGAAGACAATAAACCGGTCAGCACTCCCATGACAACGAGTGCCAAGTTGAGCAAGGATGATAAATCTCCGGATGTGGATCAAACAATGTACGGGTCTATGATTGGAAGCTCTGTTGTATTTAATAGACTACTAGACCGGATATACTACGGGCGGTATGCATGGTTGCTAGATTTCGAGGCAAGTCCCAAAGAAACTCATGTCACAGTCTGTAAAAGGATCTTCGGGTACCTCAAAGGTACCATGGATTATGGGTTGTGGTACCCAAAAGGCAAAGACTTCACTTTGATTGCATATTCTGATGTAGATTGGGCAAGGTGCATTGATGACCGGAAGAGTACAAGTGGAGGAGCATTTTATCTTGGAGGCAGGTTGGTAGCATGGCACGGCAAGAAACAAGAATCGGTCTCTCTATCCACTTGCAGAGGCGAGAATACATTGCGGCCACAACTTGCTGTACACAGATATTATGGATGAGACAAACTTTGAAAGATCTTGGTATCCACTTCAAAGAGCCAATATCAATAAAATGTGATAACACTAGTGCTATCAACATATCCAAGAATCCGAGTTATGCATTCAAGAACCAAACACATTGCAATCCGATATCATTTCTTGAAGGATAAAGTTGCGAGAAGGAGAGGTCAAGTTGGATTTTGTTCCAACTACCGAGCAAGTAGCTGATATATTCACAAAACCATTGCCCAAGGATGTTTTTGAGTACCTTAGGAATAAGTTGGGAGTGGTCACAATTCCCAAGAACTGACTATCATTAGGGATCACATTCTCAATGGGTGCATGCATGCCTATACTTATAGTTTTGCTTATATTTATGATTTTTGCTAACTATAATGATATTTTCCTGAGAATGGTGTACAGAGACTCAGGGGGAGTCTGCAGCGGCCCTTTGGTATTTTTGGTAAAGGGGAGAAGAAGTTGAGCAAGGTTGCAGTGTGTTGCCAACAATTCCAAAGGGGAGATTGTTGAGCAAGGTGCAGCAAAAGCATTGAGAAAGTATTGTCATTGTTGTCAACACGGACAGATTGATGCGATTGATGCGGTTCGGAGGTCGGTCGGATCAAGTGCGAGAAAGTTTCAAGCAAAACGAGAGGTGACCCAGATTCAGAAATTGGCAGAAAGAGACAAGGAAGAAAAGCGTCGCGATATCGCGACATGTTTTCTGTCGCGATTTCGCGACAAAAAGTAGGAGAGAGAAAATGCACGCCAAAATGTCGCGATTTCGCGACATGTCGAGTTTTCGCTAAGGAGAGAGAAAATGTGTCGCGATTTCGCGACAAAAAGTAGGAGAGAGAAAATGCACGCCAAAATGTCGCGATGTCGCGACATGTCGAGTTTTCGTTGAGGAGAGAGAAAATGTGTCGCGATTTCGCGACATAAATGGAGGAAAGGAGCTTGCAATGAAGAGAGTAGCGATTTCCATGCATGTTGAAGTTTCGCATTTCAAAGCACAGTTGGAAATGTATGGAAACAAAGGTGTAGCGATTTCGCTACAAATCGAAAGTTAAGAAAACTGAGTTGCAGCGATTTCGACACAAGTAAAAATTCACAAGAAGAAGGTGTAGCGATTTCGCTACATGTTGAAACAAAGGGAAACTAAGGTGTAGCGATGGCGCTACATGTTGAAACAAAGGGAAACTAAGGTGTAGCGATTTCGCTACTAGTCAAAAGTGTAGAACGAAAGATGCGACAATGATATTACAAGTCAAAATTTCATGAAAAGAGGCAAGGTGAAAACACAAGGCACAAAGATGTAAAAATTTTGCCATTGCATGAAGCATAGTGTCGCGATTTCGTGACATGTTCCTTTTTCGTTGCTGCTGGCAAAGAAGAGTGTACGGAAGCCGAAAGTGTCGCGATTTCGTGACAAGCAGGATGATGACGTCAGCAAGAGTCGAAAACGTCGCGATTTCGCGACAAGAAGGATGATGACGTCAGCAAAGTTGAAAAGTGTCGCGATTTCGCGACAGGATGAAAGAAAAGCCACTGGAAGCCGGAAACGTCGCGATATCGCGACAGGAACGGCGGAAAGGCTTTCAAGGCCAAATTGGTCGCGATTTCGCGACAACCTTCAGGGTGACGTCAGCATAAGTTAAAAATGTCGCGATATCGCGACAGGCGACAGGTTGGCAGGTAAAAGCCAAAAAGCAGGCATGGTGACACGTGTCATAAAAGACATCATGCAACTGGTTACATAAAATGTAGCGATGTCGAATCTGCGATTCTGATTGACAAGTGTCGGTCATGCATTCGAACGACCGTTTGCATGTATTTGAAGAATCAAATATAAATTATCGAAAGGTTTTCAAAAAGTATTTTTTGCTTTCGAACGGTCGCACTCATGGAATCGAACAGACATTTTGCTTGTATTCAAAGAGCCGAATATGAAGGATCAAGATATGCTTTTCGAGAAGATATGTTTGCAGCATTCAAAACAGCCATACTACAAGAAATCGAAACGCCGTATTGCAGGGTTTCGAACAGTCGTTTTCGAACAGCCACTTATTTGCAGGAGAAAAGAATTCGAACAGTTGGGTATATGATTCGACTGCGTGCCGGATTGGATGTATATAAATGAATAGCTGTAAAGAGAAATTGTTGAAGAAAGATAGAAGTTGTTGCAGTAAGAAGGGAATTGCTATGAAAAGAGGGTCTGTATAGAGAAATAAGCAGAGACATGAGATTGTGCAGAGGTTGTTAAAATTACAGACCAGTCAGGGTCGAGTTAGTAGTGAAGACATTTTTATGTCATTTTGATTTGATTAGAATTGCAGTCCAAGTTGGTGCTTGGTACTAGGGGTTGGTGCTCCATCTGTTGCAGCAGAAAATTACAGGGGTTGGTGCTCCTTCCAGTGGATTTTGGTAAAGAAGTTGTAAAATTGAAATTTTGCAAAGGCTGGATTTGGATTGAAGTCCAAGCGGTTAATTTTTGAGGAGTAGCCAAATTGGTGAACCTCGTTATATTGTGTGTTGTGGTGTGCTCTCATTTTGTTCTTCCGGTTTTATAAGTTTTCTGTGCTTAAGTCTTTGAATGCTGCTGTTTTGAAGTTAAATAACTACACTGATTCACCCCCCCCTCTCAGTGTCATTGTGTGAACTTCAGTAGTGAATCCACAAGGTCAATCATCATGCCACAATGATCTAAACCATCATGAGTGGTTGATGTCCTGAACAAATCACTCTCCCAAGCAAAGGGGCTGAAATTATTACGAGCACTCCTCTCCCTAGACTCTGTTTGGAAATCACACCAATACCCATTTGAACTATCATCACAAGAGTGAGATAAGAAGTCATCATCATAAGCTGATTTGGATACTTCAACATATTTACCTTCAACATGCTCTTCTTCTAAAAGTGCATTAGTGATCTCAACAATGTCATCACTTGCATCAACTCCACTAGTGTCATCAAGGAACCCGATAGTCATAGAAATCCCATTGGTTTGATCTGAATTTTCACCCAAGGTTGCTATTTTGACATCTCCACTAAACATATTCCCAACATGTGTAGATGCATGCATATCAATGGAGTCATTTTGGGACTCTACCATACATGCCTCATGAGATAAAGTATTTTCTTCATGTGAAATTTCTGCTATGAACTCCTCTTCTTCCTTATGCTCATCATTGACCAAGAAAGGTGTCAACTTCTTTTCACACTGTTTGAAAACATTGTTAACCAAGTCATATGCAGTTGTAGAAGTGTAATATGCCACCCTGATTGGAGTTTGAAATCTTGCAAGTTTTGGTTTTGTTTGTTATTTTTGATTTTTTGCAATGGTCTGATTTTTGATTGTTTTTTGGAATGCAAGATAAATATAATGCTGAAAACTCAGGAAACACTAAACATACCACTTGCATCGACCACAACTTCCAAACCACTCAACCAAAACAATTGAAATTTGAAATGCAGATAATACTTATGTATTACTAAGAACCCTTTAGAGGACTTAGGTAGATATGAAGATACCACTATGATATTTAAATTTGGAATATTGCAACAGTTATTTATTTATCAACAACCAGTGCATACATTTTCCATTACAACTCTACTTACAAGAATTTCTCCAATTTGGAATTGATGGAGATGTTTCTCTATACCCACGTTGTCTCTGTTTTAAGCGGAAAATTTCCCAAGGGCCAATCGACCTTTCTGCAAATTCCCACGTCCCAACTTCTACTGTATGGCCAGGTACAGTACGACCAGTCAGCAAATATACTCTTCGATTCTCTGCAAAAGGACACTGCAATCTGCCCTCACATAGGTCAATAGGTCTGTAAATATATCTGCTGTAACTTTGAACACAATCCCTATTCATAAATGATAGATTAATATTGCCTCAATGATCACAACTGGTACGGCTTGTATAGTTGATTGGCTGTAGCTGTTTTGATATGAAATCAATGCCAAACCTTCCAGATATTCTTCCCAATTCTCACAAACAAATTCTACAATTTTAACCCTCGGCACAAACTTCAAGCAAATCATCCAAATTGAGCATCAAATGGTACGGCCAGGGCAGAGGATTAGGAAGTTTCAACCAGCAATCAAAATCAAGATAAAAATTGAATATATCTTCTCAAATCTGCAACAAACCCTTTAATATTTCCTTTGTTGAAGCACAATCTGCAATTACTGAGTGCAATTGCCAAGAAATCACTAGGGCTGATCTTTCACAGCCGAAGAGATTGTTCCTGCTGAAGATGAACGTCTCCAACAAGCCTGGAATCAACCTGCAAACCCTTGCAAGCTTCTCCACCAATTTGCAGAGCAATAGTTTTCTCCAAACACATGAATGTGCAAATGCCCTTTTATTTTCTCTTTTATACTCAACATCAATAACTCACATTATAATTTGCACATTATTCAATAATAAAGTCCCCATTAAGTGTGGCGTTCGACTTAGGCCAAAAAATGTCACTTCAATAATATTATAATATTACCTTTGAGTGACATATAAATTCCCCTTAAAATAATATAAAGTTATGACCTTATAAATGACAATCATTTTACTTTATTTAATAAAAATTTGATCATTAAAATCCGGGAATCTGCTCAACCAAAAAACCAACTAAAAATGGATTTGGATACCCATTTCGCCACACTAACAACCCGTAACATCCGCTTTGGCCAAAACCCTGACTTACTAAAAATAGTAAGTTACTAAAAAATAGCAATGACGACCAAACTACTCCGAAAGAACCTTTGGAAAAGGTAGAGGATCGCAGACGAAGTGCTGAGACTGAAGAATCAACCCAAATTCATACCACGAACTTAGCCTACGGGAACCCTTGAGTAGGCTAATATCCACTGAAGAGCAAGCCCGCTAAAAAGGGGACATTACAAGAAGTCTCCTGTTCTTCCCTCAAAATAGTCAATAACATAGATAAGATGGGCTGGAAGATGGCATCACTTTCATTAATAATCAAGGACATAATGGTTTTCATATAAGCAAAAATAGATTCTTCATGATCCTCACTGATAGAAGCTATGAAATGATGAAACATTTGAAGAATAAGATCATCACAATCTAAATCAATCAACAAAACACATGAACTGACTTTTGCCATCAACTCCAAATTCCTAACCCTCTTACCAAAAGAAGGGTTCCTGGTATCGTCCAACCCATGAAAGCTTTCAATGATCAATTGTAGAACCTCCCTCATTTTGTCATCATCGTAGGGAATTTCCGGAGCTGTAATTCGTATAATTTCACTAAGGCAGCAAGTAACAATTGTAGAAAGGGTTTTTACATATCCCAACAGTTCCCTTTCCACGTAAGTAATCTACAGATCTTCAAGCATTGTAGTATAGCAATAATAATACGCAGAAATTCTGCAACAACATTAAATAACAACGGTAATGGCAGAAAATACAGCAATAACAGTTAACAGTAATTACAACAATTTGTATTAATAATGGTGTGTGTATGTGTGATACAACATTACAGTTTCATCAATACAATCTATAGTCAGCATAACCATGGCTGTACACAAGACCGGACTGCACTTTGCCATCAAGCTGCCTGACTGCCTTGCAATACTTCTTCCATGTATCAACCATTCAACCCTAGGCTGAACATCCCTCATGGTTGCATATCATGCTAGACTGCATTCTGCCCATAGAATTCAATCCTCACACGTACCAATCTGGAGCAACTCTAATGAATGAGGGGGGGTTTATTTATACACCCACCAAGTAGTTACTTTCTCCAATTACCTTGCAACTACCCTTAAATTACATTTTTTGTGCATTTGCTTTGCATTTACATTTCATTTGCACTACAGGACGAAATAGCTTATTACGCCGATAGGCGTCCTACAATGGCAGCCAGGAAGGTCAGCCACGCCGTAAACAATATTAATATTTTATTAAAAAAGCCGACATTAAGAAAATTATCCGCCGACATTAAGGGTTACGGTGGATTTAAAATATTTAAAAAATATTTAAACTATTTAAACTAAAATGGTGCCCAAACTTTCTAATATTATTTGCTTCTCTCCTCGAATTCTTCTCCGAGAGTTATCAATCTCGAGGCGCCTATCTCATTTCTTGGGGGTGTGATAGATAGGCGCCTCGAGATTGATAACTCTCGGCGTTTATAGATATATATATTTTATATATCTAAGCTAGTTTAGCCGACTTACATGATTTAATATGACTTTACATGACTTTATTATTTACGTACAATATTAAATTGCACTTTACAACATTAAAATATATGCACGGGCGTTTCGTCAAACACTTTGCGTGCATTTACAATAAAACACATAATATCAAAACTGGTTCTGCAATTAAGGATATCTCAATATGCTTGTCTACATCTATCCCCTCCTCTAAACTGGTCGTTGTCCTCAACGACACGAGCTAAACACTGGGAATAGAAGTACTGAGCAATGGAATAGGATCTCTTGTCACGCTCCTTCCTCTTGTTCCTGTTCCATACATCTTTGGCAATAAACTTTACTTGGGGCTGCTCACAACATCTGATTCTCTGATTGTGCACTTCTGCTGCTACAAGTATGTATAGCATCAGCATGATCAACATTCTCTGAATAGGCACTTCACTTTTTGCAATAAGCCATATCATCAGCACGAGCAATGCCATCAACATCATGAACATAATCGGAAATGCCCTCTGCCATCTGTGTCGGGGGTCAAGGGGGTGGGAGTCCCCTTGCAGGGTCAAGGGACAGCGTCCCTTGCGGGGTCGAGGGGCAGCGCCCTTCGCGTGCTCCCTGTCACGAGACAAGGCGGGGTCGAGGGGTGAAGCCCCGAAACCTCAACAACAAAACCCTTGAAAGCCTCAATGTCCAAACTAAATTTTTCTTCTCATCAACCATTTGGAAGCTTTCCTTCAACTCATTCAAACTGCTTTCTTTTAGCTCTACTTCACTGCTTTCTTGATCCAACTGACTGCTTATCATCCTCTGACAGACCTCTCCCTTGTCGGATTGTGCTTCTGACGACAACTCTTCTGACTGCACTGCCTCAGATGTCAACATTTTTGACGACAATCCTTGACAACTTAGTCTCTGACGGATTAGACCAGACGGATTGAGGAGTCTGACAGGTACCATGTCTAGACGTTTGGAACAACAGGTTAGACAACTCAGATGGGTAGACGTCTCAGATGGATTGTACACAGGTAGACATCTCAAACGGGTAAGGGTAGACGTCGCAAATAGATGGGCTAGACGTCTTGACAGGTTGCTAGACGTCTGGGACGAGTGGCCAAACGGACGACCAAACAAACGGCCAGACGTTTGGGTCCGACGGCTAGACGTCTGGACTGACGGATTGCCAGACGTCTGGGCCAGACGGCTAGACGTCTGAGCTGACTGACTGCCAGACGTCTGGGTTGGATGGCCAGAGGGCTGGGCTGACTGGTTGCTAGACGTCTGGGCTGACTGGCTGCCAAACGTCTGGGCTGACTGGCTGCTAGACGTCTGGGCTGACTGCCAGACGTCTAGTCTGATTGCCTGACGTTTAACTCCTTCATACGGGTAGATTTCAAACAACTCCACTTCAGACGGGTTCTCTTCAGACGGGTCCACCTCCGACAGATGCACTGCAGACTTCACCTCGGCCGTCTCCACTTCAGACCTAAGTTACCGATACGTTTTGGGTTCGGGTTCGAAGAACCCGGTTTGCCGATACGACAATTTTTTTTTTTTTTTTGTCTTGGGTTCGTTTTGGGTTCGACCGTACAAAAATTAATAAAAAACATATATTAATTTACTAAATCAAAGTTTACTAATCTTTATATTCAATAATCATATAAAATTTTATGTGTTGTCTATCATATAAAGATAACTTATTTAAATCTTAATTATTAAATGTGTCATGACTTCTAAAATGGTCCAGGAACTAGCGTCCTTCTATTTTATATAAAAATAAATAAATAAATAAAATAAAATAATAATAATATATAAACAATGTTACGGGTTCGGCCTCCCTGGACCCTAGATACGGGTACGAGACGTACCAGGTCCGGATCCGGGTCCGGTTTGTTTGTGGGTCCGTCCAGGGTTCGGCCTGGACGGACCTGGGACGTTAGAATTTGTCCAGGTCCAAATTCCGTGTCAAAGTCCGGCATTTGTTGGTAAAAATTTACATTTTCGAAGACGGCAAGCTTAGTTTTTCCTAACAGCAGACGATAATCCTGAGAAATGGTCGCCGGATGTGCGAAAGTTTTAGGGAATGGTCGCCGGAGAAATCGACGAGATCGTGAGGTGAAAATACCCGCGGGAACGACAGACGATAATCCTGACGAACAACCATGTTTAATAGCTAGGAACGACAGACATGGCCAAAGAAAATGCCAACAGTACATTTGCAGTGGACGTTATAAATATCACAATGCCTTGTGGACGGATTCAAACACCGATTCGGGGGCGCTTACCATCACCGGTGACAATCAAATCGTGGCGCCACGACAATGGAATATTGCAAGGGCATGTTATGTTGTTGCCTGGATTTGTTCATAATGCAGATAAAACGAAATGGCTAAAAACGTTGCAGAAGGGCGTTATAAACAAAATTAAGAATGGACCTGTGGTGCAATTTTGAAAGGGGGCAAAGGGTGCTTGGTTGTTTTTTTTTTAATAAATGAAACCATTGGAAACTCAATGCCATAGGCGAAGACATTGCCGCACGTGGGTAATGTAAAGCTATTTTAGACTTTATATAGCTTAAATTTTATATAAATTAGCATTGCCACGGAGATGAAAATGAAATAAATATATATATATATATAATTAGCATTATAATATGATTATATAATTTGATAATCCTTAAAATTAACCTATAATTTGATAATCCTTAGAATTAATATATTATTATAGTTTAATTATTGAATTTAAAGTTTTAAAATAAATTAAATGAAATAAAATTTAAATAATCCTTAGAATTAACCTATAATAAAATAATTTAAATATTATAATTAAATTTTTTTATTGAGGAAATACTTCTTGTACATATACATATCCGCCGTGGGGATTGAACCCGGGTCACATCACCGATAATGCAAGTGGCATCCTTGCCGGTAAACCACAACTTAGTTAATTAATATGAATTTTATAAATAAATTAAAAATTATTAAATTTAATTATAATATTTAAATTATTTTATATAGAATTAAGATAAAATTTTTATATAATGTTATAATGTAATATATTTCGCTATGTTCTTTAATTATAATTTAATTTAGATAGATTTGTAGATATAAATAATGTAATTATGTTATTTTAGTTTTTTTGTTATATTTTTATTTGTTTATTTATTTTTTACTTTATTTTCTCTCGAGCTGTATATGTCTTACTTTACAGTCCTATTGACCTCTTTTGGTCACCGATGGACATTAATACAAATTCAAATTCAAATATATTTAATAAATAAAAATAAATACTTGAATATTTATATATATTTATCAATTTTTGTACGGTCGAACCCAAAACGAACCCAAGATAAAAATTTTTTTTGCCGTACCGGCGTGCCGGGTTCTTCGAATCCGAACCCGAACCCAAAACGAACCGGTAACATTGTATATAAAATAAACATAATTTATAATAAATAATAATAATAAACACAATATGATTTATAATAATATATAATAAACATAATTTATAATTGGTTTTATATAAAAATAAATAAATAAATAAAATAAAATAATAATATATAAATATATATAAATTTATAATAAATACAATATGGTTTATAATAATATATATAAATTTATAATTGATTTTATATAAAAATAAATAAATTAATTAAATAATAATAATATATAAACATATATAAATTTATAATAAATACAACATGATTTATAATAATATATATAATATATATAAATTTATAATTGGTATAAGAGTGCCGACCACCCACTAATAGCGGTCTGCCTTTGACTTTCTCAAAATAAAACGATTCAAATTTACTAAATCATGTATGGCTTAATTTTTTAAATACGACGTTTTAGCTTTATAAGGTTAAAATAGTAATTTTTTACCTTAGATACGACATTTTACCTTTATAACATTAAAATAGTAATTTTTTTATCTTTAGTTTTTTAGATACGAAGTTTTACCTTTATAACATTAAACATAATTTATAATAAACACAACCCCAACTAGACATGGGCAACAATATGAGAAAACCCTCGGTACCCCCAAAATCAAACGATTCCCCTTTCTGCTATCTCCCAAATCTTGCCACTGCCGCTCAAATTTGCGACGGAGAATCGGGCTCCACATTTTTGCAACCATTTTCCGTCGCCGTCTACTCGGATTCCTCGACGGACGTCTCCTCCGTTATGGTCTCCAGCCTCCGCGTAGAAGTCCGTCTCATGACGCAAATCACAGGCGGGGGGCCGTCTCCAGCCACTGCTTTGATATTCCCATCATGGCGAACGTGGATTCCATCGAAGCCATTGCAGTTGCAGACACCTTAACAAATTTACATACAAAGTATATTAAAGAGCAGGGAAAGCCAAGCAGCCAACACAGAGACATCTGCACAACACGGCGAAAACGACATGGCGAAAATGACATAGGAGGTACATTTAGACGAGATCTTTGTTTATCTTCGTCGAATAAAAAATTTCCAGTGGTGTGGGTTCGTCCAGGGTTCTGCTTGGGGGACCCGCATACGTCCGGGTCCGTCCTTGGACGGACCCGGACGTATGCGGGTCCCCCAAACAGAACCCTGGACGGACCCAAAGACGTATCGGACCAGTATCCGGATCGGGTACATGCCATTCCAGGATCCAGGACGGACTCGGACGGATGGGCCCGGACGTATGGACGGACCCGGATGTATGTGGGTCCCCAGGCAGAACCCCGGACGGACCCGGATGTATGTGGGTCCCCAGGCAGAACCCCGGACGGACCCAAAGACGTACCGGACTCGTATCCAGATTGGGTACGTGCCGTTCCAGGATCTAGGACGGACCTGGACGTATGCGGGTCCCCCAAGCAGAACCCTGGACGGACCCAAAGACGTATCGGACTCGTGTTCGTACCGGTTACGTGCCATTCCAGGATCCAGGACGGACC
This sequence comes from Wollemia nobilis, assembly GCA_028583015.1. Lineage (NCBI taxonomy): Eukaryota > Viridiplantae > Streptophyta > Pinopsida > Araucariales > Araucariaceae > Wollemia > Wollemia nobilis. The sequence goes on along the minus strand of JAQPPZ010017078.1, from coordinate 760,958 downwards.
CGGACGTATGCGGGTCCCCCAAGCAGAACCCTGGACGGACCAAAAGACATACTGGACCCGTATCCGGACCGGGTACGTGCCGTTCCAGGATCCAGGGTCCTAGGGTGCCGAACCGGTAACATAGCTTCAGACGAATCCTGTTCAGACGTCTGCACCTCAGATGTCTTCTTCTCAAACGACTCTTGCTCAGATGTCTGTACCTTAGACATCTCCACATCAGACGGCTCTTACTCAGACGTCTGCACCTCAAACGTCTCCTTCGTTGCCATTTGACTGCATTCTCTAGTTGTCCGAGTCTCCTTCATCGGTGAGGTTTTTGCATCTCTTTCCCAAGTCAAGGCATAATCCAAAGCCTCTTGGTATGATCTTGGAGGAAATATCTTCATCTTCCTTTCATACACAGGGAGAAGTCCATCTATGAACCACGTAACCTTTGATTCCTCTAAGTGGCCTTTCTCCACATAGTCAAACAACCTACTCAACCTTCGATTGTAATAACAAACAGGCTCCTTCTCACCTTGAATGTTATAATTTTCGTCAGTGTCGTATGATCAGAATTCTTCCACAAATGCATCACATAACTCTCCCCATGTCTGGAACTTGACTTGCGGTAAGTATATGTACCAGTCTATTGCAGATTCTCAGAACGTTGCAGGAAACCACCTCCTCCAATCTTCATTGTTCTGCCCAATCGCTTTCCACTCCATACGACAACTTCTCCAATGGCTAATCAGGTCTTCCTTCCCTCTTGTGAAAAGTGGTAAATTCTCCAATGCTTGGGTGTCTATGTTATCCATTGGTGGGGTTTCTGCTATGCTGCTCTTCGTCGGGTGTTCTTCGTCTTGACTCTCACCAAACACTCTTCTTTCAACTTCCTTCCTTTGCGACTTCCTTCGCTGGGATATCGATTGTGGCCTTGGTCTTCCTTCCTGAGCCTTCGCGTGCTGTTGCTCTGGTGCCTGACTCTCGTCCTTTGCACTCCTCTACAACCTTCCTGCCGCTTGTTCAGGTGTTACCATCCACTCAACATATCTCTGCATCAATCAACATTTTCCTTGACTTTTGGTGGTCATTGTACCTGTTATGTTGTTCCTTCTAGCAATGCGTCGTTCCACTGCAAACTTCTTAGCTGGCAGACGTTAGGCCTGCAGATGTCAAGTCTGCAGACGTCAGCAGCAGACGTCAGGCTTGCAGACGTCTGGCCTGCAGACGTCAGGCCTGCAGACGTCAGGCCTCAGACGTCAGGCCTGTAGACGTCAGGTCTGCAAACTTCTGCAACTTCCCACCTGCAAAATCTCACTCAGATTTTTCCTCCGCTTGGCGTGCACGTCTTTTAATCTGCAACCACAAAAAAAAATTCTGGTACGTCTTCTCCTCCGTCTTTGCACTGGGTTTCACTTCTTCAAGCCCTATGTCACCAATTTAGACCCAATTTTGTAAAGCAACGACGCCAGAATGTAGAAAGGGTTTTTACATATCCCAACAGTTCCCTTTCCACGTAAGTAATCTACAGATCTTCAAGCATTGTAGTATAGCAATAATAATACGCAAAAATTCTGCAACAGCATTAAATAATAGCGGTAATGGAAGAAAATACAGCAATAATAGTTAACAGTAATTACAGCAGTTTGTATTAATAATGGTATGTGTGATACAGCATTACAGTTTCATCAATACAATCTACAATCAGCATAACCATGGCTGTACACAGGACTGGACTGCACTTTGCCATCAATCTGCCTGACTGCCCTGCAATACTTCTTCCACGTATCAACCATTCAACCCTAGGCTGAACATCCCTCATGGCTGCATATCATGCTAGACTGCATTCTACCCATAGACTTCAATCCTCACACGTACCAATCTGGAGCAACTCTAATGAATGAGGGGGGGTTTATTTATACACCCACCAAGTAGTTACTTTCTCCAACTACCTTGCAACTACCCTCAAATTACATTTTATGTGCATTTGCTTTGCATTTACATTTCATTTGCACTACAGGACGAAATAGCTTATTTAGCCGACTTACATGATTTAATATGACTTTACATGACTTTATTATTTACGTACAATATTAAATTGCACTTTACAACATTAAAATATATGCACGAGCGTTTCGTCAAACACTTTGCGTGCATTTACAATAAAACACAATATCAAAACTTGTTCTGCCATTAAGGATATCTCAATATGCCTGTCTACAACAGCAAGTCGTACCTCTCCATCTGTGTGTTTCAACCACCTATCCTGACCCAAGGAAGTCCATGTAGGAGTTAAAGCAACCTGCCACACCACAGAAGGTGACTGTTCCACCACGGTCAAACATTCTTCTATCTCTTTCAGAATGTCGAGAGCAACATCACTTGACTGAGATAGATGATCAAGTTTACCACTTGCATACCAGAGTTTTCTGGCCAACTCTTTTCCATATTTTGATGCCATACATATAACTGAAAATCAAATCTCCGAACTACCCAACAGGATGGCAGAATACTATGAGCTCTGATACCACTGTAATAACCCACCCCGGTTTGCTGTTTTGCTTTTCTGCTTTATGATTTTTTTGTGTGTTTTTGGGATGCTTTGCTTTTTTGTGTTTTTGCTTGCAATAAATGAGAATGCAGAAAATGAAATGAAACGAACATAAACTAAGATTGAACTGAAATGAAATATTATATATTATTAACAAGAGGGATTTAGAGGTACATGGAATGGTCATATAGACCGAAGATGCAGATAATAATGCCAACCCAGATGCTGAAATCCCCTTTGAAGCCAAACCCAGAAAATTCAAACCCTAGCGCCATTGCTGAAAATGCAACCCCAAACTGTACGGCCCCCTTGGAATGGTACGACCAACATAGAAAAATGTGCACATCTCCAAAAATGCTCGAAATCACCACAAAGGGTCGCCCAGGCATGCCATCTCCAATGCCAAAATATCCAGAATGATTTGATGTCTTCGTTGAGAGTTGTGAGCAAAACGTCAGGGCTGGAAACCCTAGTGTGGTACGGCCAATATTGCAGAAATATGCTGCAAATGAAAACAAAATGATCTGCAAATAATCTCCACTGATTTCTCCTTGAATAATCTCCAAAAATGTTGCCAAAAGATCTGCAATAATCTCCAAACGACTCTCCGTTGAAGCACAATTGCAACCCCTGTATGAAGTTGCCTCCGAATCACCCAGGAGTGATCTCTCACACTCGAAGATGATGTTCTCTGAGAGGGATTTCGTCTTCACAAAGCTTGAAATCCTTGCACACCAAAGTCTCCAGTTTCATGAAATGAGCAAACAAGAATGAGAATGAAATGAAGAAATTTCACTTTTTATATCTCCTTCAGAAAGCTATGCCCCTATTGGGCAAATAAACTTATTTTTAATTTAATTTAATTTCATCCTCTTATGTCTCCCAAATGGGGCACCCAATTTTAAGTTATAACATTAGACACTTTTTAAATTAATTCTTACGTCCCTTTTTGACCCCATTCACAAAATACATTAGGAAATATAAAGTTAAATCTTTAATTTAACTTATAAGTTATTTCAACGACAAAATATTTAATATTTTGGTGTATGCCGCTCGAAACCACCAACCGAGGGTGGAAACGGATACCCAATTGGAAAACGCATCAAACCCATCTCTCCGTTTCGCAAGACCCACCATGAACCGGCTTACTAAAAATAGTAAGTGAAGCCCAAAACACCCCAAACCACTCCAAAAACTGGCAACCGACAACAAGCAACACGTCCAAGCATCGAACTCATCCCCAAAAGGCTCCACACACAACCATTAGCCTACGGGAACCCAAGAGTAGGCTAACCCAAGCAACAACTGCTAACTGATTAGAGAGGGGACATTACATTGGTTTGAAGGTGGTCCTGTATGCCCACAGAACCGCTGGCAAGCGCTCTTCCCAGTCCGCTCCTTCGACTCCACATGTTTTATACATGATGGAAACCAGGACCTTATTTGTCGCCTTCGCCTGCCCATTTGCCCTGGGATAATACGGACTTGACAAGGAATGGAAGATCTTGAATTCCTTCGTCAGATTCTGGATGATTTCATTAACGAAATGGCCTCCCCTGTCACTTGTCAATTGAAGAGGTATGCCGAACCGTGTGATAACCTGCTCATACAAAAAGCGAGTCGTGCTCCTTGCAGAATTATCTGGTAAGGCCCTTGCTTCGACCCATTTCGTTAGGTACACCATCGCGACTACGATATACCTGCACTTCCTCTTCTGACTGGTTCGCAGTGGACCCACAAAATCCAAACCCCATCTCTCAAAGAGTTCTTGAGGTTGTGATGGATGCAATGGCATGAAGTCCCGTTTCAACGGCTTCCCCGTTCTTTGACACGTATCACATGCCTTAACATAGTTCTTGGCATCGTGATAAAGGGTAGGCCACCATAGACCCGCCAACAACACCTTTCTAGCTGTTGCGTCTGGTCCCATATGGCCTCCGACCAATCCCTCGTGTGCCTCCTTCAGGGTCTGTTGCACTTCATCTTCCATCATGCATCTTCGCAGAATGTGGTCCTCCCCCATCTTGTATAGCAAACCTGCAATCAAGGTAAAGGGTGTCGCTTTCGTAATCACCTTTCGTTGCTCAATCGTCGTCATCTCCTTTGGCAGCTCTCCTATCGATAAATATTCCCCTATATGTTTATACCACACGGGTATCGCACTTATCATGAATAACTGTGCGTCGGGGAATTCATCCGGTATTCCTCCTTCTGTAGGTTCTCCTGAGCGAATCCTCGATAGTTGGTCCGCTATTACGTGCTTCTTCCCTGGTCTTACTACCACCCGAAACACGAACTCCTGCAGAGTGACGAGCCATCTACTCACTCATCCATAGATCGTTGGTTTGTTAATCAGGTACAACAACGCTTGATGATCTACATAGAAAGCAAAAGGGTTAGCCAATAAATAGTGTCGGTACTTCTGTACTGCGTACACCATCCCTAGTGCTTCGTGCTCTGTACTATTGTAGTTCTTCTCGGCTCGAGACAATAACCGACTTGCGAAGTATATGGGCTGATCCAACCCAAATTGGCCTTCTTGAGCCAATGCACAACCAATGGCAAAGTTTGAGGCATCTACGTGCACATGGAATTCCTTCTCCCAATCTGGAAAAACTAGGATAGGTGCCTTCACCAAGTGCGCTTTTAAGCCCTCAAAAGCTTCTTGGTGCTCCTCTACCCACTCGAAAGGAACACCCTTGCGCGTAAGAGCATCTAGTGGATGAGAAGTTTGTGCATAATTCTGGATAAACCTTCTATAGTATCCCACTGTTCCTAAGAAGGTTTTCACTGAACTCACGTCGTGTGGTTCTTCCATCAGTAGTATGACTCGTATCTTGTCTGGATCGGGCTTCAAACCCTCTTGGCATACGATATGCCCTAGCAACTTCCCATATGGCACCATCAAGACACATTTGCCGGGATTTAGGGATATCCGAGCTTTCCTACACAAGCTCATGCATTCATCCAATGCCTTCAAATGTTCCTGTGTCCTGCCATACAACGACCAATCATCTAGGAAGGCTTTGAAATTGCCTGTGGACATCTTGTCGAAGATGTATAAGATGATTCGTTGGAATGTAGCCGGTGCATTGCACAATCCAAACGACATGCGGTTGTAAGCATATATCCCGTTTTCTACTACAAAGGTGGTCTTCAACTTATCTTCCTCCGCAATACTGATTTGGTTGTATCCTGAGAATCCATCCAAAAACGAATAGATCTCATGGCCCGCTACTTCTTCCAGGATGGAGTCTGTGAATGGGATCGGGAAGGGATCCTTTATAGTTACGACATTGAGGCTTCGAAAGTCCACACAAATCCAGATTTTGTTCGCCTCCCTCTTCAAGGTAATCACAATCGGTGACACCCATTCACTTGTCATAACTTTAAAGATGATGCCTGCATCTAGCATCTTCTCGATTTCAGCATTCACCAAAGCTGCGTATTTGGGATTCATCCTGTATGGTCGCCTCCTCACTGGTTGTGCACCTTCAATCAGAGGAATCTTGTGTACACAGAGTTCTGGTGGAACTCCCTTCAGGTCCTTGTATGTCCAAGCGAAGACATCCTTATATTCAAGAAAGATTTTGAATGTCATCGCTTTTAGTATTGGATCCCAATCATCTCCACACTTGATCATCTTTTCCTCGCCATCTTCTCCCAAGTTCACCTGAATCATTCTAGGTCCTTCGTATTTAATGGACTCAGGTTCGTTCACCGCCTTTAGAACATCAATGGGGTGAGCTAGTTTGTCCTCAATGACTGCATCCCCCATCGTATATTCTACAAAGTTTTTGGGAAATATCCATTTTTCTCGTTCCTTATCCTTCTTTGCTGTTGTCTGCTTCTTATTGCTTTCGTTCTTCTCCGGTTCCTTCTTCTCATCCTCTTGGACTTCGTCTCCTGCATTAATGCAAAAACATTGGGGAGAAAATATTTCATAATCTTCTAACTGCCAGTGGAGTAAGCCTTTATCTTCGTTATGCTCATCCTCCATGCATTCTTCCAAGTGCAACACCCCTTCCTCGTCTGGTTCATATCCTGATTCTGCATCCGAGGAAGAATTTCTTGAGTCATCCGAAGTTGCAATTTCCTGGCTTACTGCCTGGTTCTTTAGATTAATCAAGTACTTGTGCTGGCCTTTCTTGAAGGTCAGATGCTCCTTCTCCCAATTGTGGTTTACTTTCGCCATTCGTAACCACCCACGTCCCAACAATGCATCATATGTTGGTTTCTGCATAGCAATTATAATGAAATCCAATAGAAATTCTTGTTCCGCTATACGTACTTTTTGGCTCATTAGTACGCCTATTGTCTCGATGTCGTATTGATCAGCTCCATATAGTTTGAAGTTTGGAGATCTTAGTGCGGGTTGGCCAATACTCCGCCACGTTCTTTCTGGCATCACGTTCACGCTTGATCCTCCATCAACGATTACCTGATTCAACTTATGGTCCAATATCTCCATGTGAACCAAAGTTGGCTTCTTCCCTGCCTCGATCATAAGTATCGTTGGATCAATGAATTGACCTTGCTTGATGTTAGCTACCTATCGGGTTTCTGCTTTCCTCTTTGTTTTCATTACTTCCCCAATCGTAGCATATAATTCCGGTACTATATTGAATAGACTTGCTACTTTCACTTCCACCGTCGTATTTAGTACCTATGTCACCAAGCCTTCTACTGATGCTTGCTTATCAGTTGTGATCTCCACCTTCTTTAGAGCTTTCTCCAGAACTAGTCTTTCCTGTTTTTCCTTATCTAGTTCTGTCCTTATCAATTCTTGAGCTTCCTGCCATCGCTCTTTCTCCTTTGGTAGGATTTGGATACTCTTCTATCTTCCTAGCTTGTGCTCTTGTTACTGCTAGGACTTCATCTTCCCTTTCTACTACTGTACTCACTTCTCCTATGTCAATCAAATTGACGTTCTGCGTGCCACTCGAACTCGCCTTATTTGGGCAATTGGCCTCTTTGTGGTTCCCTGGTCCACACCACCTACACATTTGGGTAGCATTGCTACCACCAGTATTGCCTGTATTCTGAGGCTTGGGGCAATTCTTCGCAAAGTGGCCCCATTCTTGGCAATTCCGACACTGGATGATTGGTCTCCCTTCAGAGTCATATTGCAATCGACTCTGCCCTCCTTGTCTTCCACCTCGACGGTTGTTCCTGTATCCGTCGCTTGTTGCACCTTGTCCATTCCTTGAAGTATCTGGTTGATCTCCTTGCTGGACTGTCAAGGTCTGGTGTCTTGCTCCCTTCAAGTTAAATGGGCAATCTGCTACTGGGTGTCCGGCGATATCACATATGTTGCAATACGCGTTCTTTGGGCAATTGATATTTGTATGTCCTTCCGTTTTACAGTCGGAACACCAAATATCTTTTCTATCTTTCCGTCCTTCTCCTTTGACTTCTTTTATGATTTTATCAAATTCCTTTCGAAAGGAGTGTATTGCACTTTGGACTTTATCCTCTGCATCACTATCGGAATCTTTGCGCCTTGGCTGTCCTCCGATCCTTGCAGTTGTTTGCTTGGCTTCACTTTCGAAGTTCTTTGCTTTCTCAAGAGCTTCTGCATATGTGGAAGCTGGTACTGCCTTCATTTTCTTTCGGTATTTATGCAATAATCCATCCAAAAACCAACATTTTACCATTCCATCAGCAGGTGGCATCTCCATTTTGTCTATCAACTGCTTCAATCTCCTATTATAACTTTTAACATCCTCATCTGGTTTTTGCTTTGTTGCAAAGATTTCAGTAATAATCTCCGTATCATCCCTCAATGGTTGAAATTCTTCTATAAATGCTTCTTTTAGGGGGTCCACTGTGTGAATGGTTGCGTATTCTATCGTTTCAGATACCAATCCATAGCCATTCCTCGCAAGGTGGCCAAAAACAATTGCAACCACTTCGTATCTTGCGTTACCCCATTTGATCCCCAAATGGTTATGCAAGTTCCTATATGACGTGTCGGGTCTTCTTTTCCTTCCTCGGTGAAGGGTGGGCATTTCTGTTTGCCCGCTCGGTTAGCAACGTTCACCATTGGGACTATCCCACTAGGCGGTCTTCTTGGTGGTGATCGGGGTGGAGTTCTATCTGACTCCCTTTCTGTTGTTGATGGTGCGAAATTTGGATCAAATAGCCTTCTTCCTGGCTCTCGTGAGCCTCTACTTTGCGACCTCCTTCACGAGTAAACGAGATGTGGTTCTGGTCTTCCTCCCCACGAACCTACACGTGGTTGTTGCGATACAAAACCTCCTTTTGTATCCACCGGCCAACTCCTCTCCGCTGGTTCAGGTGTTACCGTCCACTCCTCGTCTCCAATGATAGGCACTTCCTCCGCTATTTGCTCTTCACCTTCTGCTCTCACCAACAATGTCTCTACTCTCGGACTCTCATCTTCCACGGGGTTCCACACTCTTTCCACTTCGGGTTGTGAAACTTCATCTTGATTGTGTGTCCTTTGATTCGCTAGTCGTGCACTTCGTCTCAGTGGTATCGTACTCCTTCCTCTTGTACCTTGTGTCATTCACCTCTTTGCCTTATCACATATGCCTCTTGACCCAAAGTTTGATTTAGGCAATGATGCCAAATGTAGACAGGGGTGAGTACTTTCTCGGGACAAGGGAATGATAGGACTTAGGAAGGATTGATTGTCTTTAACATAATACTCAGCCTTGGACGGGTAAACTTCGGTAGACGTCTAGGCTAGACGGGTAGATTAGACGTCACAGGGGGTAGACATCTAGAACAGTAGATTTCTAATTCAGCAGGGTAGACGTCTAGACAATAGACATCTGGGACAACAGGATAGACATCTAGATAGTAGACATTTAAGACAATAGAGTAGAGGTCCAAGGCAGACAGGTAGACATCTAAATAGTAGACGTTTAAGGCAGGCAGTGTAGACGGGTAGACGTCATCAATAAGTCTAGACGGATAGGCCTAGACGTCTAACAAATAGGCTTAGACGGGTAGGCCTAGACGTCTACTGTTCGTGCATTCATCCTTCAATCTGCAACTTCTCCTGCTCGTTGGTTCCTACAACTACACAAACACAACACAACACAACTTGGCGATACTCTATCTCGTACCAAGCATTGATCAATACCTGCAACACAATAATATGCTCACGATGTATTCACACATGACACATGCATTCCAGAATAACTCTTGCTGCACAACAGATCTGCATTTATGGACAAGTATGGATATCTTACAAAATGAAATAGGGGGGTACTTATAGGTAAGTCCAGATGGTTACTGCAACCAACCTGGCTCAACCATCCCAACTTCCCTATTGTTAACACTTAACAACTGTTGTTTAAAGCGTAACAACCTGTCTTAGACGTCTAACTCAGCCAGTCTAGACGTCTAACAAATGACGGCTACGTTTGTCCTTTTGTGCAGTTAAACTAATCAGTCCGTATTCATTAGATCGGCTGATTTTACATTGCAAAACATTACATTAAATGACTCATACATTATCAAAATTGTTGTACATAGTCAAAATTGTAGTTCTTTAGTAGACATTCTGTCAAACAGTTCGGTATATTATTTCTTCTTCGAACTGCTGTCTACAACTTGTGCATTTATTATAACACTTGAAGCAACTAACTAAGTTTACTCTGAAGTAAACTCCTACTCTAGATATGTACCAAAGGTGGTACATTTACATGACCCAAATGATGTAATATACTCTAACACTCCCACTATCAACAATGAAATGTAATGGCTTATCCTTAACCCATATTTGTGAGCAAATTAGGCGTTCCTTCTCTTGTCACTTAGTTACAGCATGTGTGGTGGCAATTGTCACATTTGGTTTGGCTTCCACAATTCGCTTCCCTCTATCCTTAGCTTGTGGATGTGGAGGTGATGGTGCTGTGGATGTAGATGGTTATGACTTAGGAAACAATGTTTAAATTGCTTGACACTTCCCCCTCGATTGTCTATTGCTTGTGATAGTCGCACCATTTGCTAGTCTTGCCTCTGGGGGATTCTTTTCTTGGGAGTCTTTTTTTGCTTCCAATTTTGATTTTGGGGTTGATCCCCTTTATCTTGATTCTTTGGAGAGTCCTTTGGCCTTCTTTGGCTGGTAATTAGTGTTCTGGTTTTTGATATTTGCTTTTCCTTTTCTATTTTTGTTTTTGTGCTTCTTCTCCAATTTGATAGCAAGTTTGTATGCCTCTCCCAATGTCTTGAATTCAAAGAGTTCCATGTCCTCTTGAATATACCATTGCAACCCATTGTGGTACTTGAGGATTGATGCCTTTTGGTATCTTGAATACCTAGTTTTGCTGCCATGGAATGGAAAGCATTAGTATAATCTTGAACAGACTGATCTTTACCTTGGTGCAATTGTTGTCATCGCATGTATTGGTCTTCATAGGCTACCATGGGATAATATTCTTCTTTGATGGCATCCATGAAATAATCCCATGTGAACACTACTTTATCTTCATTCTCTTATGTAATTATGTTACAATATGCTTTCCACCAATTTTGAACAAGTAATGAAACTTTCAAGAGTGCAAAAGTGATTTTCTCATTGTTGGTGAATTTATTTATATGGAATTATGAAGATAATTTATTGAACCAGTTTTCTAGGGCATCAACATTTATTCTTCCTTCAAAAGTAGTAATATCAAAATTCCCTTGCACCTTAAAAGGTGTAGAAGCATTAAAAGGTGCTAGGGCGGTGAGAGGTTATGTGGAGGAGGTTGCAGAGTTTGCAACAAGGAGCCGTTGAAGAATTTGAGCAAATTGGTCCATCATCTCATTCCTTTGTTTCACGAGGGCTTTGTTCAACATCTTCTTGAAAGGATCGACTGTCTCGATGTTGTCCATTCTACTTCTTGCTTTAGATCGTTTGGAATGACAAGGGAGGTAATCAGAGGGATCTTACGTCAGATACCCAAACTTCCGGTATTCTGATCTTGTGTTTATGGACATATACTCAAAAGACAGACCTCTCTAATACCACTAATTCGAAACTTAGAATTTCGACAAATTCCGAAACTCAAAATTTCAAGTTAAGGAAAATCAAGAAAGAATGCAATTAAGAAATAACAGAGTATAGCAAATCAGAACACAAGAATATATAATAAAATAGCATAACGATTTCATTGCTTAGAAAACAAAGTACATTGCAAGCAATTCTGAGGAAAGATGTGAGGCTATAACATTGAACCCATTACTTATGCATTTACAATCAGGGGTGCATCTCTCTTTATACAATATTTTGATATGTTGGAAATCCATCGTATTGAATATGAAAGGTCACCCACATGGAAATGTGGTGGTTCACCTTCCATGAGTTAGAATGTCACCCATACAAAAATGTGGTGATTCACCTTCCATGAGTTACAAAGTGCATTTAATTGAAAATTGCATACATATGACTTGTCCTTTTGTGTTTTTATCTTCTACTAATGTGTTTACATGCCTAGAGATGCATTTTGGCTATGAAAATCTAAAAATAGAAAATTACCTTTTTTAGTAAATATTTTGTTTTGCATTTTGTAGGGCCTCCATGCAGTTGGCATGGATTTCCTGTTCCTTTAAGCTTTCCAACACATTTTGAACGTATCAAAACAGAGTCCCAAACACAAAGTTATGCCCCCAACAGTATGAATAGAATTAAAAAAAATAGGTTTTTGGGCTTTCTCGAGTATCGTTGGACATAGAGCCATGCCCCAAAGTTGCATATCTTCCTTTAAACTTTCCAATGCATTTTGAACAGGTTAAAACAGAGTCTCGAGCACAAAGTTATGCCCCAAAAAGCTCACTTGCCTGGATCAGTCATAGATGGCACCAAGATAGATACCATCTACATCTCCACATTTCTTTTGTCCACCTTGCTAATGAGCTTCAAAGTGCTGCTTTTTTTAATCTTCCATTGGTTCCAAAATCTTTCCATCTTCATCAAGATAAATTGCTATTCGCTGTTGATTTCCACCAGTGAAGATAGTGTGAAGCTGCTTTACAGAGAAGAAACTTAAGGAGGGCCCAGTAAAGCCATGGATAAGAGAATGCCAAGCTTGAAGATAGATCCCTCCAATAATGTAAAGGTACTTAGAAGTTGCCATCTGCATTGCAGTAGACATTGTCAGCAAAGCCAAGTACCAAATATACTAAATCTTTACTGCCTTACCTACAACTCAAAATTCTGCATTATGTGGTTCTTGAAGAAGCAGTATGGAAAAACCTTTGCTTATTTTAACTACATTCGTAGACTTTAGACTTCTTAGGAGTACAGTAAGTTCTCTTCTCTGTGTCATATTTCACTAGCTTGCCTCTGTCAAACTGTGGCTTCTTTGAAACCACTGCTACCATTAGTGAAGTAGGTCACTCTATGAAATTCCAGAGGATTTGTTAAGTTTAGGCTTCATTGGCATCAGTCTTTGCAAGCCCTCCTGTACAGCCTACATCATGTAATCCAAGATGGGCATCTTCAATGTAAAGCTCTCCAGTTTGTCTCTGTGATCCCATTAATGACATTTTCACATGCCATCCGTCCAATAAATTTGATCATTTGAATTGATTAAGTGCATGAGATTATGTTCTAATAAACAAGACCTAGGGGTAGATGTTCTTTTATTTATTTTTGTGTCATTGTTGGATCTTTGACACTCTCCAACTAAATCCATATATTCAGATACCATGCTTTTTTTTCTCTTATTATGAATTTGAATAATTTCATAATAAGTGGAATCTATGTATTTTCTTTCCTTCATAAATTGGATTTGCTAAATTATTAGGAAAAAGTCCTTTCAAGTAAGGGAGATTTCTTCTCAACTATGTAATGCTTATTATAAAATTATCTAGTTATTGTTATTGTTATTTTTAATTTTTAATTTTTATATATCCATACTTCATTCTAAAATCATTTGGTTTTTGGTTCAGGCTTTGGGGATTCCTGTGGATAGACTTGTTCGGGCTGCTGATTCTGTCTCGGTATAATTTCATTAAACTATTTTCTTTGTTTATGCTTTCTAAACTACCCAGTTTTGAAATAAATTTTGCTGTGCCTGCTTGCCAGATATTGGTCTACTTGAAATTTTTTAAGACAAAAATATTACAAGCTTTGATATTATGTGATTAGTATGCAGTCTGCTGTGTCCCAGACTAAGAACTTCTTGGATAAATGTTACATAATACAATGGCTTAATTCTCCAACAATCTAAACTTTGAATGTTTGAATGTAGGTTTGCTTGTCAAAGGGTTTGGGAGCTCCAGTTGGAACTGTTATTGTTGGGTCACAAGAATTCATCACAAAGGTTTTCTATTTTGCCTTTTAACATACTGAGGATTAGTAAGGCCATGAAACATGTTCTGTTGTATATTTTTTAAAAATTATTCAAAATTTGCCATGTATCATGTTTTGTTTGTCCTTTCTGTACAAGGGAACCATTAAAATCCTAAAGTATATGAAAGCAACAGAGTTATTAGAATGTTTGCCTACTTCAGCTTGCAAGAATTTTGATATATTTCCTTGCAGGCAAAGAAACTCAGGAAAACTTTAGGTGGTGGGATGAGACAGGTTGGGGTAATATGTGCTGCGGGTCTTGTTGCATTGAAAGATATCAGTGGTCGGCTTCAAAATGATCATAGAAACAGTCGAATTTTAGCTGGTAATGTTTAAGTGATCTTCTTGCTGATATGTTTTGCATCGATGATAAACTTGATATTTTCTTCGCAATGCCTGAAAACTTTTAATAGTTCTTATTTTGAAATGAACATGTTCAATTTTGATCGGTCTTGTTTGGAACTTTTCAAGGTTCTGCGAGAGGGATTTTGAACCATACATCTCCTTGTCCACAGTTTGTGAAAAGTCATGCACAAGCTAGTTGTCTGCAAATTTTCCTCACTTCATATGTTACATCAATAAAACCCATTTGTTTGCTTTTATCAGGCACTTACAAGTAATTATGGTGTATTAGTAATATATTTTATACTGAGCTGGACTGTTCATTGCCTTTTCTTAATTTTATTCTTCCTTGTTAACTACCAACATGTCCTCCATATCTCACCTCTTAATATGATGGGAAGTAGCCCTTCATTCCCCTTATTCCTTTCACCCTTCATATGCCCCTTTTACTTCATGTGTAGACAACATTAATCCTTTTACATGATCTATTGTTCTTGTTTCTCATTTAGACTCAGTAAATATTGTTAGCAGGTAGTTATGTTGCAAAATTTATATGTCAATGGTTTTCTTTCTTGTTAATGTTTGTCATCTAAGTTTTACCCATCAATACCTTCCTTTTTACACGGATGATTGTGCTTTTCACAGGGATGATTGTACTTTGAACAGGAACAAACTCAATAGTCAACTGATGCTCATCCCAACTGTTTGGCTGTCACCAATCTCTTGTTGACCAATAATAGGAAGATATCAAAGCCATATGTCGAGGTTGGTGGTCTGTTTGTTTCAACCAAGTTAAGGACCCACAAATATTTTGCATGTCCTTAGTAGATGAAGATCATCGTCATGCTGCTTCCTAAAAAACAAGGCAAGTGTCCAATTACACTCTTTTACCAAATCCTGCTATCGAATAGAGGAGGGTTGACACATTTTGCAATTCACAAAACAAATTAGTCATAGTAGAGCACTACAGCATATGCTGTGAAGGTATCCTTGTCGATCTCATAAATGTCAAATCATCAAACTAAAGCAGTCAAATCATGTCACGAAAAAATCCTATGGACCTTGGAAAATCACTGATATAAAGATGATGCCCAATAATGCTTTCTTGTGACCTTGGTGTACCAAAATGCAAGTGAGGAGTATTAGCTAGATGAGGGAGCCTCATGGGTCCACTTGGGAGCATGCAAAATAGCAATATTGTTACAAACATGAACTTGTATTGCAAATAAACATGATCAATTTTTCAAAATATATGCAATTTACCTGAATAGTGGGTCTATTAATGTTCAATGTGATTTCCTTATGCAACTAACACTAACGTCCAAGACATCCACATCAAGAAGGCACATTATTCGACCTCCCTTTGATAAAAGAAGTGATTCAGAAGTTTCTTCTTAAAAAATAATCCCGGCCCCTCTCTATTTTAAAAGGGCTTTTAAAGAAAGAGAGGTCCCTTCGTTTTCCCATTCCATAGTTCGCTGTCGGTCATTCGCCAAGTTTTAAGCTTGCTTGCTTGCTCTCCAATTCCTTTTCAATTAATAAGCTTGCTTGCTTGCTCTCCAGAGGAATTCCTTTTCCCCACAACCCGCGCTCTTTTTAAAAAACCCAGGCACAAGGCGCCAAGAAGGAAGATTGATTAGAGTGCTGGCTATCAGATTCCACCAGCCGGACCAACTCCACCTTATAGAAGCGGTTCCCCGCTTCCGATATTGAATGAACGACGAATGGAATACTGAAGAGCAGAAACAAGGACAAGAGGCGGCGACGGCTCCAGCAGCTCCCCATGATATGATGTGATATGATCCGAGTGGGCCACTAACTCTCCTTCCTCTCCAAGATCTCCGAAGCTCCTAGGTTACGCCATGATCAATAGGTCGAGTCCTCTCCTTCCTTCGTCAGTTCGCTTACGCCCCTCTCGGTCTTAAGAGCGCATTGACGAGTGCTGGTGGTCGAGCCCTGCTATCCTTAAGAGCGCGGCCCGCCCTTTTAAATTAATAGGGGTCGGCCGAGCCCTGTCCTCTCCCTTAAGAGCGCCCATTATTTATATAGCGAGCCCTCTCCCCATTTAGGAGTGCTTAAAAGCAGCTCTCTCCCTACTCTATCGGTAAGCGACCCTAGGGGAGATAGAATCTAAGGTCGAGCGGGTGGGTTTGGGCCCACTCTAATAGTGGGGGGGGCTTTCAATTCTAAAGAGTGCTTACTCAAGCCCTAAAGGTCCTAATTTATCCCTCTCCCCAGTGCCTAAACTAAAGGAATTCCCTCTCCCCCGTCCTCTCTTCTCCCGCTGCGGCTGTCCTACGGTGGAGTATAAGCGCTGGTCCCCCTCGGTCTCGGAAAAGTTAAAAAGCCTGCTGTAACCTACCGCGGGACCTCCGTCCCCGTTTCGGGAGCCAGTCAATGGCCTCCCGCCGCAGCTACGCGTTGCGGGGATCCCCCATTCCGAAAGGTTCAGGCCGGCCCGTTAGGTCCGAAGTTGTATGCCACTGCCATATTTTTGAGGTGCCGATAGATTCACCACTCCAGCGCCGCGATCGGACATTGCAGGCTGGGCATCTATCTCTCGGGGAAAACTCCAACAACAGGGAACCATAGGCTCCTTGGCTAGGGGAGCATTGATTCGATCCGGGGTAGGCGTGCCGGCTCTATTAAATCGCATTCACGAACCTCTCTATCCCCTCTCTATTTAAAAGAGCTCTTCTTCCCGTTTTAGAGAGAGAGCCCTTTCAATTTCAATTTCAACCCCGCCCTTTAAAGCAAGCAAGCAAGCAAGCAAGCAAGCAAGCAAGCAAGCAAGCAAGCAAGCAAGCTATTATAACGGAGCGGAGCTCTCCCCAGGTTTTTAAGAGGGTAATCGCGACCTCTTAAGAAGATATAATTGCTAAGGCTAATTTAGAGCTGCGGAATGACCCCCCTCTATTTTAAAAGCTCTTAAAATCGAAGGGGTTCCCCGCGCTATCGCCCACTGGATTATAGATAGAGAGCTTCCTCTCCCCTCTTGAGATTCTAGATAGAGAGCTTTAAAATAAAAGGCCGAGTGCTTATCCAGAAGTGGGGGCTATCCCAGATTCTAGATAGAGAGCCGGTTTTTAAGAGCTTAAAGTTGGCACCCGATCTCCTTCAATATTCCTTATAATGGGACCCGTTATAGATAGAGAGCTCTCCCCCTCAACCGATTGGATGAAGGAAAAAGTCGGCCCTCAACCGATTAAATAAATAAAAAAGTCTTAAGAGTGCTTATCCTTATCCTTATCCTTATCTAGAAGGGGGGGGCGGGGGCTCAGCCTATCCTTTTAAGGTCGATCTCCTTCTATCATATAGGTCGGGGGAGAGGAACGCCCACCCATATAAATTAATACAAATTCATACATGATATGAATGAGCGGCAGATACAATATGAATGAGGTGGGGTTGAGAACTTTAAGGATACGAGAAATAAGTGAATGGGCCCTAAAGTTTTATAGGCTTTCCCATGAACGAATTTGATTTCGGGGGGGCCGGTCCAACTCACTCCCCTTTCTGGCATGCTACGGTCCCTCGAGTCTCTCGACGTCGGAGAATGGGGGGTCCCCCCCTTCGGTAAGCCAGATGGCCATATCGCGGAGTGCATTCCGTTGCACTTCCCCCTCGTTAAGGGGCGCACTCCGATACCATTGATGTCCGATAGCTTTGATAGTAATGGCTGGATTGACCACTACCTCGTCCGTCGAGTATAACGGGGCAAATGATGGTATAGCGATGAACATCGGAATAATACTAGGGAATATGGTCCGAATAATCTCTATAGTCGTTCCATGAACAATCCTTTGCGGGATCGGATTTCTTCCATGATTAAAATGCCATGAAGCGCGAACCAACATCCATGATACGAGAACCGAAATCAGAATTGGGAAGAAAAAGATATCGTGATGTGAGTCAATGATTCCTTGCATCACAGGTGTCGCTGCGTCTTGAGATCCCAATTGCCATGGTTCCGCAGCGTCACAAGAAGCGATTGTGAGGACCTTTTCAAAGAGGTACTCGACCTTATAACAGGAGAGGAATAGCCAAAAAAACTCCGAAATCACTTTCTTCTTCTGCCGTTCTCTTCGACCTTTTGCTCCCGAAATCAAGAGACTCCCTGCCTTCTCCTTAGAAATTTTGATTGGCCGCAAAAAGCAACTGAGCATTTTTGGAAATAAATAAGATGAGACCCTTTTAATAATGATGTTCATGAATCTTGACTATTCGACTATCCTCCTTCAGTCCCCCGTTCTTATCGCATCAATGGCTAGGATGGGGCTTAAAAGGCGACCTTATGCTCATGGTATGGAATCGGAAAGAAGATTGATGTTTACATTTTTTAAGGACAATAGGACCTTTCAAAATAAGACCGTGCTCTACTGATCATCCAACTTGACCATATTCTATTGGGAGATCCACCGATACACTGAAGATATGAAGCAACCATCAATTACGCGATCTTAAAGTTCCAGCATTGAACCAACCTTTAAAATAGAGCCCTTTGCGGAAGATAGAGAGCCTATTTGAAAGTTGTTAATACGTATATAAGAGAATCTTAGTAATCTCTTTTCTCCTAATAATGAGCTTTGAAAGCTTTTAAAGAAATTGGTTGGCAGAAAACCAGGTATGGATTTCTATACGATCAGAAGCCAAAGAAAGATATTTCTGGTTTTGGGCTTAAATAGAAGAGAGAGAGAGCACTCCCGACAAAGAGAGAGAGCACTTCCGACGAAGAGAGAGAGCACTCCTTCAATAAACTATAGAATAGAGAGAGCACTCCTTCAAGAAACTATAGAATAGAGAGAGCACTCCTTCAAGAAACTACAAAAGAGAGAAAGCACGCAACAGAAGAGAGAGTGCACTCTTGTGGAGGAGAGAGAGCACTCTTGAAATAAACTACAAAACAGAGAGAGCACGCATACAAGGCTTATTTGATAAGCCCTCTGGTGAGAGAGGAAAACTCAAAGCAGAGAGAGGGAACTGCGAACAGGGAAGAGGCCACTTCTATCTCATCTTTTAAGACTTCTATTTAAGACTATTTTACAACTATTTAAGACATCTTTATATACGTATTAACTTAAAGCTTTCCTATAACTTATTTTAACTTCTACTTCCAATTGTAACTTCCAATAATTGTACTCTGAGGATTAGCTCACCAATTTTAATAACTTTAACTCACCAATTCTAATGCTTTTAAAAGCCCGCCCCCCCTTGCCCCTCCGAAATAAAGAAATTATAGGTTATCATATTTATCGGTGGGAGATCGGTGGGGCCCCAGATTAGCTGGAGCACCTTTATTTTATGGGATGGGGTTCAATTCCCCTCTAATCTTTAGGCTTAGACCGAACGCGACTCCCGCGGTTTACGCAACCATCCAAACCAATCCCAGGGGTGCGAAAGAAAGCCCTTGGTAGCAACTGCTTCAGCAAGAGCGAAGGCCCGAACATAAGTAGTAAAGGAAACAACATACGCACTGTTTCAATCTCTATGAGACCCCCTTGAACGAGTGACCATGGAAATTATTCTATCAGAAAAGGAAATCATCATTCTCATTCAAAATAAGATGTGTTCGACCTCCTCTCCTTAAAATAGAGAGGGTTCGGGCAGTTTTTGGCACTTATCGCGTGTTATTCCTATTCAATGATATTTAATGATATTGAATAGATAGCATAAAAATAGTTTCGTCTAGTGAGGGAAATGGCAACGGAAAGGAGAGACACATCCAAAATGAAAAAAGGGGGAAATCAATAACCACACATAGATGGAAGAATCTCTGTGATCTCAGGAACAAAAAATGAGTATGGAACTATGGAGACTTAAGCTGGGGAATATGCTGAACTCTTCTTCCACAAACCAGTGGCTAACTGCTTATCCCTTTTCGAGATCGTAGGCGTATCTCTTGTACCCTTTTAAAATAGATAGGGCAAAATAGAGAGGGCTTTAATGATTTGCGATTACTAGCAATTCCAACTTCATGGAGGCGAGTTGCAGCCCCCAATCCGAACTGAGGTTAGTTTTTTGAGATTAGCTCCCCCGATTATAAAAACCTCTTAAGATATTTATTCAGTCTTAAGAGCGCCCGGTTATAGATAGGAAGGAGCGAGCCTTCTTTAATTCCTCTTAGGATTAAATGCGATTTCCTTTAAACAAGCTCTTTCTTACTTACTCAAGCTCTCCCTTCGCGATCTCGACCGTTATTCAGTCCTAAGAGCTTTTTCCCCCTAAGATTCGATTTCTAACGAGTCAACAGAGCAATTAAAACAATTTATATCTTAAGAGGTCGCTCACTTAAAGTTTTGATAAAGCCGTTCCTTAAAGTTTTAAAGCCTCAAGAGCGCATTATTATAAAACGAGATTAGTTTAAAGAGCCTCGACTTACTTTTCAAAACAAAAGGTCGAGTGCCTTTTGAAATAGAGGCCCCAAGTATGGCTATTAAAGGTGAGGTTTTAAAAGGTCGAGCTCGGCTCGGAATTATAAGTAAGTCGAATCCGCTTTTTAAAGACTATTTAACAACTATTTAAGACATTTAAGACATATTTATAAAATATCACACTCGATTGATAAATCGAGGTATTTTAATTTAATTCCCGCGTAAATTTTAAATAAGTCTTGCTCTCTATCGCTTGGTCGGAGAGGGCAGCGAACTAACTCTCTATGGGTCAATCACAAACTCATGTCAATCATATTACGGGTCCGCTCTCTATCCTTGTAACAACTTTAGAACTCTAAGCCCTAGCATTGAAGCTATTGCCCTCTCTTCGCGGGGGTTGGTCGAGCCCAAAACACTCTCCCTTAAGAGTGCATAGAAGTTCAGGCTTTAAGCCTAAAACCTTTCAAAAAGCCGAGTTCCTTAAGAAGGAATGGTCGAGCCATGGAATTCTAAGCGAGTCGTTTTATATACGTATTATTTCATTTCTGGCTTCATGGAAAGAACAACTGTCCAAGTCTGACATAGGACCTCTTAGATTCATTCAGTTATAGATAGAGAGGATCACGACACCTTGTATCATAATGCATTCTTCATCGTTTCATATTTTAACGATTGACAAGTCCCTCTCGCGAATTTAAAGAGCCCTATGCACGAAAGTCAAAACCGTGGAACCAAACCAACAAGCACTTAAAGCTATAAAGGGCCTGCCTGAAGGGGTCTTAGAATCGATCACAAGAGAAACCCCCTTGTGTATCCTTCTTAGGCCCCGATGATGGGGCCGGGCTACCCAGATCCGCTTCCATTCACCCAACTATCAACAGATCTTGGAATGCTTCACCCACCTGGGAACAGAAATCGGACCGGGCTCTTTAAACGACACGGAAAACCCCATTCAATGAGGTACCCACATAGGTAGGCATTTCCTCTCTTGATTCCGCTTTTTTGAAGTTAAAGGCGCGAAGAGATCTATATGGCCTGCTAATGAATATATATATATATATATATATATATATATATATATATATATATATATATCTATATCTATATATATAGATATCTCATGGAAAAGTGGGATCTGGTAGCCAGCGAACGACAACCACTCCTCACCTTAAGATATAAAGGGCACCACCCACCATGGATAGAGAGCGACCGGAACAGCGATGGATTTGATTTTAAAAGGGCACTCGAACGACACGACATTTATAAGCACTCCACATTATGGATAGAGAGCTCCTTCCCCTCGATCGGGCCTCGACCCACCCACCTTTTTCGACAATTGGACCTTATAAAACAAATGCCTAGCCTAGCCTGCTTGCCAGCTTGCCAGCCATGGGGGAGGGGGAGAGGAGATGCTTCTTCCCCTACGAGCGGGGGAGTAAAACCACTCGATCACTCCGCTGCCCACGATCAAAGCACTTTTGCTCGACATCAGGGCTTTTGCACCTACGAACGAACCACTCCTCTTCGGGCGCAGAGCATCTCATCCATCGATGCCCTTTATTTTAAGCATCCGACCCTACAACACACATCGGAGGTCAAATCCTTATTAGTGGAATCGACCCCACATCATATTTTACACATCCCATGAGATGGGTCGAGAGCTGTTTAAAATAAGAGTGCCTAACCATTTTGATTTTAAAGAGTTCCCTCCTCTCTATTTTAAAGCCTATCTTATTTCGTCATTTGCTAGACCATCAAAAGCCACACCTTGACAACCCTCAAATGTTATCTGCTGGACTTGATCCACATATAGATCGAGGAACAAGCCCAACGATATGACCAACAAGGAGAAGAGGGCGAGGAGCACTCATCGGATATAGCTTCGGCGATAATACAACCCAGCCCATGACCCCTTTTTAAAACAGGGAGAGTTGCCCCCACGATTTAGATTGATAAGCTTACGGAATGTGGATCGGCGGCCTGACCAACCCTCACATCCTGGCCTATACTTCGACAATTAATTAGAACCGACCGGAATAATGGGATTAAAACAAATTCAATTCAAGCAGCCCCTCTTTTTAAAAAGCGAGACAGCAGGGCTTTGCCATTTAATGGAGGTCCGACACCCGGTTACCCCTATCCGTCAACCCTCCCGAATAAAATAAAAGAGCCGAGTCACACCCTGTATTTAAGGTCACATTCTCCATTACTTATCCAATAACGAAATCCCCTTTTTTTTAAAGATTGCTTTTAAATTAAAATAAAGGGGCTCTCCTTCTCCGGTATTTTTTCTCTTCCACCCCTTTTAAAAGTAAAAGCGAAGCCTATCTATAGTAGGGGGGAGCACTCGATTGATAAATCGAGGTATTTTAATTTAATTCCTCTCCCCCTTTCTTTCAATGGGAGTCGAGTCCGGTCAGGCAAAACCCTTGAAAAAGGGAGAGGACAGGACTCGCCCCCCCCACCCCTCTATAATAGCTATAGTAGGGGCTCTCATCTAATCTGGTACCACAACTAGAGTATAGTACTCTCCTCTCCGGCCTGAATACCACTAGAATCTGGTACCACGATGGATTGCCCCGTAGGGGGGATCGGAATGAGATACGAGTCATATAAAAGCAAGGTTCCACGAGCCTGGGGGACGGGTTTCCGGGGACGGCGGGGGACGGCAGGTCGATTTTAGGGGACAGCTGGTATAATACTATAAAAAATGAAATTTTTTAGAAATTTAGAATAATCTACACATTCAAAATTCTACACCAAACAAAAATGATATTTCATATTACTAATCAATTATGTAAGTGCAGCCATTCATATTCAGATTAGTTACTAACACATAAGTGCAGCCATAATTGAGTCATTTAACATTTTCATGTTCATATTAGTTACTAATTTGCAGCCATTTAATTGTTTCAAGTTCAACAACTATAACTTGAAGGTTCAGCCAAGGATATCAAGTGCAAACAATGTTAAAACAGTCATCATTTTAAGTAATAACAGTCATCATTTTTTCAGCCACCAATGTTCAAACAAAGACACTCATGTTTAAAAATTTTCAGTCACTAACTGTTCAAATATGACAGCAATAAGAAATCTGAAATAGTCATAGTATCAATGCTCATTTGCAACAAAAAGACTCAAAACTAAAATAGTAAAGGAGTATACAATGTAATAGAACTCCTATGGAACTTTTGTTGGGCTATCACTATCAAAATCTGTATCACTATTTGATGAGATGCCCTCATCATCTAAGTGAAGATCCTCCAATGAAACTCCAACCAACCCCTCATGACTCTCATCCTCATCAATCTGTCCTGCATCTTCTGGATCAACATCCCATCGTGTAGCTGGAGATTGCTTGTACTCGGGCTTAACTCTCTCACGAAGACGAAGAGAGCTATGCACTGCAACTAGCTTCTCCGCTCTGCGAGAGGTAAGCCTATTCCTCCTCACATTGTCATATGAGCACTCCAATTTGAAACAAACAATGAAAATTGAAAAATCATAAATAACATTTTGGTTTCTTACTTGGCTTGAGACCACCAACTATCATCCAATGTTTTGTCTCTAATTTTTTTGCCCTCCTCTGTCCTTGATTCTGGCCACCTCTTCCACTCCGTGCATACTACCATGGATTGTAGAGCATCTTGCACCTCAATCATCCTCTCCAATAAAATGAAGTAGGTGGCGTATCTAGTGTCTCCCGGTTTGATGAACTCCTTTGAGAAGGACCGAAAGAGGGCTAACGAAGTGTGATGGTTGCAAATGAACATTTGCATATCTCTGGCTTGTGCAACCATCTCCTTCACCCAATCTATCCTCCCAATGTCCTTCAATGCATTGTTCAATGCATGAACACAACACGGGGTCCAAAAAATATGTTTATATTCTTGTTCTATCATTTTGCCTGCACGCTGGCAAACAGGGGCTGCATCTGTAACTGTTGGTCATCAAATCTGCCAAGGAAAGGATTTTGGAAAAGTGTACGCGCCCTAGACTTGGACCAACATTGAAAGGCCGAAGGGAAGAGATGCCCCTCGTGCCGATCTCCGGAGAAAGGCCGGCTCCTTTACTAAACTACTTCGGTGTTTTAAGACAAAAGTGCAAGAAAGAAATAAAAAGAGTAAGGGTGCAGGAAAGAAATAACAAGGTAAGGGAAGAAATGTCAATAGTCTAAAGTGGGAAAGAGCCAGAAGCACGATCGCTGGCTAATAGCTCAAAACAACAGCAATGAATACCAAGAATAAAACGAAATGAATGCGATATTAACCCTCCTATGTATCCTCTGGACGAGTTCCAGGATTACCCTTCCCCTTACGTCGAAATCTAGAGTTCAGAATTACGGCGACCAGGAAGTAAGTGAATATAACAGAAACACTATCCACAGGCAGTATAAAAGAAAGCTAATACAGCGTTTTCCTCCCCTATGTATCCTTCGAGAAAATTTTAGGGTTCTATCCCCAATCGCACACCTAAATCTAGAATGCAGAATTATAGTATGCAAATGAAGAAAAAATAACAGAAATAATCACAGAAGGCAGCATACAAGAGAGAAATTAAGCCCAAATCTCTTTAGTATTAATCGCAGAGATTCAAGTTACAGCCGCTTTCTAGCAGAAAGTTCCCCCCTTTTACATTACAATGCCTAGGTTTTTATAGAGGACCCGACCCTCTGAGCCATCAATGCACAAAACGGAGGAGTACATCCTCGAAAACCTGAGAAATCGGCTCCCGCAGCTCTCGTGACTGAGCTCTCTTATCTTTTCCCATAACTGGCAACTGCGACCTGGTCAGCCGGGGAAACATGCATTTATGAGCCGTCTGAACGTCCTTGGTCTCCGGGTGCGGAGCTCGAGTGGCTTTCTCCTGATAATCATCTACATTCAAGTGTTATAGGTCCTTGGATTTCTCCTGATAATCATAATCCGTCGGCGTCATCTCGTCCAGTGGCTTCTGGACCTTGGGGACCTTTTTCACTTTATGCAATTTTCCGTCCTTCAGGTCGAACACAGCGCACTTTTCAACTTGGGCCAGAGAGCGCCCTCTCTTTTTCCTCGCCTCCATTAGCATCTTATCTGTGTTCTGCCGGGCTCGGAATAGCTTTTTAGCCAGAGGATGTTCCTTAATCATGGATAACTTAGTTTCAAATGAGGCTGGATCTCCAGCCAAAGGGGTGAACAAATACAAAGAATGGACAGGGGATGCCTCACCAGTAGGTTCGGCAATGGATGTGATGGGAGCTTCTGCGAGAGGAACAATGTCGTGTGTGACCGGGGAGTGGGGAACGGGGTTCGGCGTTGGAGTACTACCTTCGCTCTGACTGAGAACCAAGGGAATGGTGGCGTGGGCGAGCGAAGTAGTATCGGCGGACTTGTCCCGGCCAGATGATTCAAATGGAGTGGACATGTGTGTGGGGCTAACGGGATCGCGAGACAAACTTAAAGTAGCGAAGGACAACACGCGAGGGGCTGATTGACTTTGCGGGGGAGAGAGAGACTGATGGGGACTTACGGCCGGGACCGTAGTGGACATGTGAGGAACCAAGGTGAAGGGTGAAGAGTGCATACCTGCGTGCCCTCCTGGCAGAGCAAAAGTGGTGGCTTCTTGCGTGATTGGCTCTTGCTCCTTTCCAGCTTCGGCACTCCCGACTTCCACGACCTCTCCTTCAGGGTCCCCTTCTTGTTGGAGGAGTTCCTCCACATCAATGACATCTATGTCTGAGGCTACTTTGGCCCTTTGTGATGTCGTCCCTTCAATATTTGCCTCGGCTGGGCCTGTCACAGGTTGTCCGCCAGAAGCACCTGGAAGCTTTGTACGTGGTCGCTTCGTGTGGGTTGGAGGCACTTTAGCTTGCTCTTGCCTCTTTCTTTTCTTCTTCTCCTCATCTGATTGTTGCGCCGATCCCGTGGCACTGGTGTCATGGCTTTCCACAGGTTCCTGAGGCAGTTCTTCTGGTGCAGCTTCTGCCTCCTCTTCTTCTTCTTCCGAAGCATCATCAGCTCTCCTTGGGCTTTCGCCCTAACCTGGGGCACTTGGGGGAATGAAGTCGGCGAAGGAGGTGGGCTTCCAAGTCCCAGCATTGGCTTCGTAAACAACCGCGAAGTCCTTATCCATCTCCAAGAGTCCGTATGATTTCGTATTTTGTCGATGAACTCTCATTTTCCACCATTCCTTTAATTGTTCTACGCCCCAATCCTTCAATTCCTCCCTTAGATCGTCTTTCATCTTCCTCCAAAAAATGGAGTCTGGGCTTGGGAAAGGATGCTGAACAGGATCAAACTCAACTTCCATAGGGTAGAATTCATGCCAGGGAGGCAAGGTCTTCATCCTTTCTAAATGCCACTCCAAATCCCTCCCATTGGGGTTATTTCTTTGCTCCACGATTTCTAGGTGTGGGCAGACATGAAAATTCTTGAATCTGAGGTGGTCCCTCATCACCCCCAGGGATCGTAGAGCCACCTTTGAGGAATCTGGAGCAGACCAAAGCTGACAAGCTTCTCCTCCAAGAATACGTGTTGCTTCAGGGCAAACACTTCAATTACCCCCATTTTGAAGGGGAAGTCGCAAGTGTGCGCCCATTTCCGACCGTGGTCGTAGACGACATTTGTTGCGTCGCTCTGCCGAGCGACTTCTAACGCGAAATGGTATTCGGAGGGGTAGACGGGCAGCAGGAAGGGCCTTCCCGTGAAGCCGAACAGGCGAACCACAAGCCACTGCATTAGTTGAAATACGTTTCCCTTCTTCTCCTTCACCACTCTGTCTCTTAAACTGAGGGGCACCCGAGGGCAAGAACCCTTCAACAAATGAATGGCGGGTCCCAAGAATTGTTGATTAAAAGAATAATATGACTCCGTCCTCTCCAGGAGGGGAGTCCACTGGTACACAGGCAGAGGAGTTCCATCCTCATCGCTTGAAGAAATAGCGATGTGGGGAAAATTCTTATGTACATGGTAGAAAAACAACCAAACTAGGAAAGAACAAGGTCCGAAATACTGGCCCGTTCCAGCGTTCTTCATGCTGGTCAGCCGCGTGTGCAAGGTTCGGGCCACCCATTCTGCCCAGTCGAAGAAGACTGGGTTGGTGTTCCTTGAAGCATTAGGGGCGTAAAATTCCCCTCTTGAAATACATTCTGCCAAAGACACCTGCCAGGGGTGCACCGAAGCATCGGTCGACAGACGCGCTACCCATGCAATGATGGAGAAGATGTCCATGCTCTTGAAATATGTCAGGGGGAGGGGCATGTGGGGCAGCTTGCTTGAAGGGAGCCCGCTCTTGAGGTTCTCGCTCAGAAACTTCAAAATATAGTTGGAGGAGGTGAACCTCTCCATTTGTTCGCTCAAGATTACATTACGAACTGAATAGCCTTTGGGCGGCCCCTGCTGTGGCGCGAAGGCTGCTTGCACATCTTCTTTCAAAATTGAAAACAATTTATGGCCAGCGGCGTCTAGCACTTGTCTGGAGGAGGGTTGGTAGTTCTGCGCGATGGCACAGATTAGTTCGGGACAATGGTGCGCGGGCGGAGTCAGATACCAATATATCTGAGAATAATATGCGGCGACTCTCTTATTCTCTGCTGAGAGCCTACTCTTCATGAACTCGATGGTGTATCTGAGTTCGGCCACGCTCTTTGAAAGCTCTGTCCCTAATTTTCTCCCACCCATCAATTGGTGGCTCTTCGGGCTGTTCTCATTCAGAATCTTCTCTTTCCTCCGCTACTTGCTTTTTGGGGCGGAGGTTAAGGTTGACCTTCTTTGGTATCTGGTTTTTCTCCTCCTTGCCCTTATTTGTTTTTTCAGGGCCTGCTACTTCTGGCTCCTTTCTCTTTTCTTTGGAGTTCTTCTTCCTCATTGTGGATATTCACGGCAGCAGAGTTCACGGTGCAGAAGACTTTGACGCAAAGGGCGGAAGAATTGCAGGCTGTCAACGAAGACTCTTCGTCTTGCATCAATTAGTAGGCGAATAACCTTCTTTACCGCTGAGGCTTGAGTTTTATAGCATTAGAAGTCAACTACCTCTATTTATGGCTCCTGCCATAATTAAATTTACAACTCGGACGGGGAAGGTTGCCGTGCCTTTTGATTGGCTTTGCGGCAGCGTTGTACGCGGACCCATGCGCTTCGATGATTATGCCCGGCATCGGAAACTCAACCTGCTACCACCTCAGACCTGGGCACGAGCTTTTCTCATAACCGAATCCTCTCGGGATGTACTCCGCCACCTTTGCATTAAACTCACCCGCTTCGAACGTGTCCCTAGGTTGCCGTCGGCACGTCCTCCAAGGCACGTTTTAAATGCTCCCGCCTTGCACACTATTGAGTTGGTGAAGTTGAAACCGGCGCTGAAGATGCTTCGCAGCGAACCTTCGGTATTAGCTGATTTTCTATGCTTCGGGCCCGAAGTAGTTTTACCTCGCTGCGTCACCACTTTGCTTCGCGGAAGGCTGCCTCCGAAGCTCGTTCCTTTTGAGAAATGGTTTGCTAGACTTTCTTCGAAAACTGCTTCGCTCATACTCGTTTTGCGAAGCATTTCTCACGCCTTTGTTTTGAATTTCGTTTGGCTCTTCGAGGACAACGCGCTTCGCTGCGAACCACTTTGCATCAGCCACTTCGCATCTAAAGTTCCCGAAGGAGATTCTGGCTAGGCTTAGCGAAGCTGGAGTTTGTCACTTATGGTAGTGTGATACTTAACCTCTCGGAGATCTTGCAACAGGGTATATATATACAAAAATGAAAAATTATATACAAGGTAAAACTCGAACACATTTTTTTTTTTTTTTTTGTTTCGTCTCAGCGATGGAAAGTCTTCAGATGAAGACCATTGACAGAAATTGGCAAGACTTGGCCATCTGCATCCTTGAGGATGAAAGAGTTGGCTGAGTTTACCTTTACAATTTTGAACGGTCCGTCCCAGAAAGCGTCCAATTTGTCATGATTCCCAGGCTTAGCCTTCCAAGAGTCCCACTTCCATACTAGATCTCCCACTTTGAACGTGCGGTCGGAGGATGTTTTCTTGAACCAGTCTCGGGTGATCTGAGCATGCTTAGTGAAGCTCTGGTAGGCCTTCTCACGATCTTCCTCTAGCTGCAGTAACTGAGCCAGCCTGTTTTCCATAGGATTAACTTCTCCTTCCTCATCTAACAGCTGCAACGGAGGGATCTCTACATGGGTAGGTAAGATGGCCTCTTTGCCATACACCAGGGCGTAAGGTGATGTCTTGATTGACTTCTTGACAGAAATCCGATCGGCCCACAAGGCCCGATCTAGAAGGAGGTGCCAAGTTCTTTTGTTTTTCTCCATGAGCTTTCTTAGCACCCTTAACAGAGTCTTGTTAGTTGATTCCGCCAATCCGTTACCCTGTGGATAGTAATTAGAGGAGACTTTATGATATATCCCATATTTGTAGAGGAACTTGTTGATTTTGGCACCTGCGAAGCCAGGACCATTGTCTGTAACGATTGCTTCTGGGATGCCGAACCGGGTGATCAAACTCTCTAGGAAGGCGATGACGGTCTCCTGATCAGCATGCTTCGTGGGTACTGCTTCGGCCCATCTGTTAAAGTAGTCGATTGCGGCCAGGACGAACTTATGCCCAGCGGAAGAGTTCGGTGATATAACCCCTATGAAATCCAACCCCCATTGTTGAAAAGGCATTTCTACCTGTATCGGTCGGAGAGGCATAGGAGCACTTCTGCTTCGGCCAGCAAACTTCTGACATTGCTCGCATCTGCGACAGACCGCAAAGGCATTGGCGAAGAGTGTAGGCCAATAATAACCAGCTTTAATTATCTTCAATGCCGTCGTTCTTCCTGCGAAGTGGCCCCCAGATAATCCTGAATAGAATTCTCATAGGATTCTCTTCTTATCATCTTCTTTTATGCACCTGAGAAGAACGCCATCGATGTTTCTGAAAAATAGGCCTTCGGGGCGCAATGTGTATCGGAGGGACCGCATCCTGAAGTGCCTTCGCTGCGAAGCATTTAGATGCGAAGGACATCTACCGGTGTTGAAGTATTCAACTATCTCACCGACCCAGTCCTTCTCGTCCTCTTCTTGGTTTGCGAAGCATCCTTCTGCTGCTGAGTTGTCCCACTAACAAGCTGTCACCTCGGCCGCTACGCTCTTTGCCAGCTCTTGACATAACGCGCGACCGCGAACAATTTTGTGGGTTTGATTTCGATGTCGAACTCCTGTATCGTGCTGACCCAACCGACTCTTTTGCTTCCCAACTCTCCTTGGATAATGAAATTGTGCACATCGGGGTGGATGACAAAGACCGTAACCCGACTTTGGGAAATGAATTGCTTGAATTTCCTAAGAGATTTCACTACTGCATGCACCTGCCTTTTTATAAAATTGTACTTTTCTTCATGGGGGTGTATCACCTGGCTTAGAAACGCGATGGGGCGCTCTAGCTCTCAGGTTCTCCTATAGCATATAAGATGAAATCTCGGTTATAGTCAGGGTTGGTCAGGACTGGTTCTCCTATAGCATATAAGATGAAATCTCGGTTATAGTCAGGGTTGGTCAGGATTGGTGCCTGAGCAATTCGGGCCTTGATCTCTTCAAATGCCTCTTTTCTCTCTTCCGTCCAGATGAATTCAGCGCCCTTCTTTAAAAGTTCGGACATTGGCTTGATGACTTGGGCGAAATCTGGAACAAAATTCCTTACGAAGTTGATCTGGCCGAAAAAGGATTGAAGTCCTTTCTTGTTCACGAGGAGTGGGAGCTTCAATAGAGCTGGCCGAAAAAGGATTGAAGTCCTTTCTTGTTCACGAGGAGTGGGAGCTTCAATAGAGCCTCAGCTCTATCAGGATCTACGACGAGACCCTTCTTTGATATCACATGTCCCAATAACTTCCCTTCGCTGACTGCGAATATAGACTTCTTTGGATTGATTGAAATGCCAAACTCTCGGCATTTTTCGAATACCTGTTGTAGGTGTAAGGGGTGATCCTCCCTTCTTCGGGAGAAGACGGTCATGTCATCCAAATAGATAACAATAACCTTATTCAAAAGCTCGCCAAAAGCTAAATCCATGGCTCTCTGAAAAGTGGCCCCCGCATTTGAAAGGCCGAATGACATCCGCTGATAAGCAAATGTTCCCCACTTGGTAGTGAATGCGGTTTTATGCTGGTCTTCGTCCCTAACCCAGATCTGATTATATCCGGAGAAACCATCGAGTAGGGAGAAGCGCTGAGCCCCAACCACTGAGTGCAAGATCTGATCTATCTGCGGGAGAGGGTAGTGATCTTTGAGCGAAGTCTGGTTCAGGTTGCGAAAGTCCACGCATAATCGTATATCTCCGTTCTTTCTAACTGGGACTAGATTCGCTACCCAAGAGGAATGCTTTATGGGATAAATTATCTTCGCCTCGAGCATTTTCAGGAGCTCGACCTTCATCAGGACCTCAATCTTCGGATTAACAGGCCTTTGCTTCTGCCGGAAGGGTTTGATTCCCTCCTGCAACTCAATTGTATGCTGGATCAGTTGCCGATCGTATCCCTTCAGGTCTTGGTAAGACCACGCCACTATGTCAGGATACTTCCTACACAGAGATTGGATCTGTTCTAGCTCTTCCGAAGTGCAATTTGTTCCAACTTTTATTGCTTTTCCAGGTTCAAGCTCCAGATCTTGGTACCGCTTTGCATTGACTTTGATCCTATGAGAAACTGCTCGATCATTTTGATCAAAGAGGCTCTCAACAGTAATTAATCCCTTGGGGACATGATTATTCTTCAATTGAACTAGCCCTTCATATTCTTCATCCTCAGGGCTTCTTCTTTCAATGGTAGCTGCTTCTTGAATCATGAAATTCACAATCTGCTCATCATTGTCAAAAACTTGCCAATGCAGATCTTTGTCTGGGATAGAGGGCTTGTAAATCATCCTCACAGCTTTAGGCTTATGCACCATGTCTTTTGCTGGAGAGTACTTTGCTGCGATGGATGCTAGAACATCGGCATGTCGGTTCTTTTCTCGTGGAATGGACTGCAGATTGAGAGATTCGAACTGGTCAAACAAGTCCCATACCTTGTTACGGTATGACTTGAGATAGTGTTTCTTTGAAATACACTTGTTTGTGACTTGATTGCATATCAATTCTGAATCTCCAAAGACTTGGAGATGCTTTATGCCTAACTTTTCTGCTTTCTTGAGTCCTAGGCATAATGCTTCATATTCTGCTGCATTGTTGGTGCAGCTCCAAACCAACCGGTAGCAATATTCCTTTTGCTCCCCTGATGGTAGTTTTCACGGGAGTACCATCCAACTGGAGCACGCCGTGGCTGCTTCGCGTATACTCCATAACTATCTCTTCGCACACTGCTTTGGGCATGACTGTCGTCGCGGCCCCGGAGTCAATCATACAATTGTGTACAACATACCCTTCCATATGTAGAGATAGGTAGAACAAAGGTGGTCTGTTCTTCCCCGTAATGGATGTGGACAGGGTCTGCACTAGGGCAAGCGGTGCTGACTTTCTTGCCTTGGTCGTCTTCAACGATTCTTGCAGCAAGTCCACTTGTCCGGGTAGTTGCAGTGCGTCATACAGACTGATCTTGGCCGGAATCTTCTTTAGCTCATCTACAATATTGTAGGCTAGGGAGTTGTGCACCTTAGGTTCTCTTTTCGCCTCGTACCTGGTGCGATACTGCTCCGTAGCTTCGACCCTTTGCCACTTGGTCAGCGAAGGAAGCTTGAGCTTCTCTCTAGCTTGTTCTTTAGTTTCCACCTGAGGTGGATTTGCAGGGGCCTGTTGGGCCTTCTCCTTGACTGGTGCAGGCTGAGGAGCTTTGCTTGGGGCCTGAGAAAGTTGCTGTCCCTTTTCGTGGCGAACATGCACCTTTAGGGGAGCCATTTGAGTAGCATCTATCTCTATTGACCATTTTCCTCTTCTGGTAAGGGCTGCAACTTGCTCTTCTTCCCCAATTACCAGGTTTTGATCCAATTGCCTGATGATGTTGACCTGACCACCATGACTACTGCTCGCCAGCGTTTGTACATAATGTTGGTGCAACATGCAGGTATTCTCTTCGTGAGGGTCATTACACGTGGAGCACCAATGTATGTAATCGGAAGTGCTCGGAGCTTCGTCAATCACGGCATTTCTTGTCGACGCTCTCCCTTGCTGGACTGCTTGATCTTTAGTAAGCGCGGGTGTAGGATACGACCTTCTCGGTAGAAACTCGTGTTGCGCTTGCTTCTTCTTCATAATGGTCATATCATTGGACAGGGTTTGCACTGTGGAGTTCAGGGATTGAACCTCTTGTAGTATTTTGACTTGCATATCATTGGTTTTCGGAATGGGTGGCAATGGAGCCATCGTTGGTATTGGAGGTAGGGAGGGGTGTTGAGGTGGCGCTGGCAGTACAGGGAATGCCGAAGAGACAGTGGGCTGTGAAGCCGAGAACGTAGGAAAATGGATTTGTGGAGTAGCAATCCGTGATACAATGGGATTCGGGTTCCAAGACGAGATCGGGTATGCAGGGGTTGCAGAGATCTGCGAAGCAGCTGCGCTCGCATACTGGAATTGAGGGAAATCAGGAAGTATGGGCATCGGCATCCTTTGGGGAAGCTTGCCCACGGCTATTAGATCCATCTCCACTCTCTGTGCTAACTCGTATAACTCGGGGAAGGTATTGATATTCGAATACCTTACCATGAAATTGATATCAGGGTTGAAATCCCGAAGGAAATAGTATGCTGCAGCTTCGCTAGTTGGCCGAAGTCCAACTGGTATCCTTTGCCAGGTTCGAGCGAACCTAACATTGAAATCGGCGATCTCCTCTTGTGGATGCCTCTGAATCGTTGTGAACTGATACAGGAGAGAGGATGGATCGACGGACTCGTTGAAGCTTCTCATCAGCTGTCCGGCTAACTGGTCCCATCCCGTTATAGTACCGGGTGGTAAAGTTCTATACCAGTAGAGGAGCTTCCCTCTAAGAGATAGAACTAGAAGCTTTACCATAACTCGCTCTTCTGTGATGTCATGAATCGCCGCTAGAGAAACTATGTCCTATATGTGCTCCAGAGCAGTCTTGCCAGTTCCATCGAACGTAGGGATCTTCTTCATAGCAGCAGGCGGAACTTGCCCTTGTCTCGTTAGATTTAGCGGTCCCGAAGAATTCCATGCCGGGAACAATCTGGGCGGCGGTTGCTGTTGCATTTGTTGTTGTTGTTGTTGTTGTTGTTGTGCCATATTTGCTCTTGGATTTTGAGAAACAGGAATTCCCGAAGCTCCTCCTTGGTTGCTAACAGGACGACTAATGTGAATGGAGGCACTAGGATGCTTTGGTGAGTTGGGAGGATTAGGAGGAAAGCTAGCTGCTGTACTATCCGAAGTTAATCCTTGTTCGTCAACAGCAGCCTCTTGCGAGGATGTTCCACGTAATAGTGACTCAGGGGTGACCAACCTAGAACGTTCCCCAAAGGCATCAATATCAAGCTCAAAGAACTCGGTTTCCTCTCCTCTATTCCTAACTCTCCATCTTGTTTGCATGAAGGCACAGACTTAGGTACCGGTCTCTACGACTTAAATATTCTCGGTTAAACAGAGTCGCCAGATGCTAAGAGTCTTTCGGCAATGAGACGAGCATCGATCCTCACTACAACTCACAAGGTGAGATTGACCGGGTCCCATCGGGTGCGCCAGAAACTGTTGGTCATCAAATCTGCCCAGGAAAGGATTTTGGAAAAGAGTACGCACCCTAGGCTTGGACCAACATTGAAAGGCCGAAGGGAAGAGATGCCCCTCGTGCCGATATCCGGAGAAAGGCCGGCTCCTTTACTAAACTACTTCGGTGTTTTAAGACAAAAGTGCAAGAAAGAAATAAAAAGAGTAAGGGTGCAGGAAAGAAATAACAGGTAAGGGAAGAAATGTCAATAGTTTAAAGTGGGAAAGAACCAGAAGCACGATCGCTGGCTAATAGCTCAAAACAACAGCAATGAATACCAAGAATAAAACGAAATGAACGCTATATTAACCCTCTTATGTATCCTCTGGACGAGTTCCAGGATTACCCTTCCCCTTACGTCGAAATCCAGAGTTCAAAATTACGACGACCAGGAAATAAGTGAATATAACAAAAACACTATCCACAGGCAACATAAAAGAAAGCTAATACAGCGTTTTCCTCCCCTATGTATCCTTCGGGAAAATTTCAGGGTTCTATCCCCAATCGCACACCTAAATCCAGAATGCAGAATTACAGTATGCAAATGAAGAAAAAATAACAGAAATAATCACAGAAGGCAGCATACAAGAGAGAAATTAAGCCCAAATCTCTTTAGTATTAATCGCAGAGATTCAAGTTACAGCCGCTTTCTAGCAGAAAGTTCCCCCCTTTTTACATTACAATGCCTGGGTTTTTATAGAGGACCCGACCCTCTGAGCCATCAATGCACAAAATGGAGGAGTACATCCTCGAAAACCTGAGAAGTCGGCTCCCGCAGCTCTCGTGACTGAGCTCTCTTATCTTTTCCCATAACTGGCAACTGCGACCTGGTCAGCCGGGGAAACATGCATTTATGAGCCGTTTGAACGTCCTTGGTCTCCGGGTGCGGAGCTCGAGTGGCCGCCATGCCCGCCGGGCTCTTCTTCAAGGACTGATACTTCCTTTCCAATTGCCAAAAATGAGCAACGAGTTCACCGGGCACGTAAAAACTCATTTATGAGGCACTTGATTGCCTCGAAAAAATACCCGGCTTGGAGTGCGTGCCCTTGAAGCGTTTCGCCGAATTTTAGTTCGCAACTCCGCTTCACGATGGATTCGAGCCGAAGCAGATCCTCCTTCTTGGTTACGCACTTCGCACGAATGTGCTTCGCGAGACGACTTAGGGGATGTGAAATGCCGAAGTAAGTATTCCTCCTCAAGATGGCTCTCAATATTTTGCTGCTTCGCTGGAAAGGCGTGTCAAAACTGCTTCGCTGAGGTTCTCCGCCCGAAGTGGATGCTTCGCTGGTGAGTCTTCAAAATGCGTTGCTGCGATCCTCCCTCAAAACTGCGGTTTGGGGTTTTTTGGGCCGAAGTGCATTCTTGCCTTGGAAAAATGTCTTGCTCTTTACAGGCTAATACCGCTTCGGGTGAAAGTGCTTCGCACGAAAGCTATCCGAAGAAGATGCTTCGCAACAAATTTCGGCGAAGTAAAAATGGTTCGCCAGTAGGGAGGCCCAAAGTGGGTGCTTCGATGATTTTTTGGCGAAGTAGTTTTCAATGTTTGCACTCCTTCAAATTCCGCTTCGCCAGATTTTCGCCCGAAGCAACTGCTTGAAATGCTTCGGGTGCGAAGCTATCTTCATTCTCTACTTCTTTCTTTTGGCGAAGCTATCTTCTTTCCTGCGAAGCTCTTTTCGTTAACTTGCTCAGTGGCGAAGCTTTTGCATCTCCATTCTATATACAAAGGGGGTGGCAATAGAAGCCAAAATTGCTACAATACTTTCAAATATATTCAAAATAACAAAAAGAAATACTTTACAAAAATTTGATTTTACTACCCCTCTAAGGCAATGTGACAAAATTGTCAACAATAACTACCTGTAGTGTACAGCAAAAAATTAAAATGGTCTCATTTAAGTTTTTAACAGCCATTTAGAATCTAGATTTGTAATTTTAAAATTTAAAGATTCTGATTTTCATAAAAAAATCTGAAAAACTTAAAACTTAAAAGTAAAATAGAAATTATCGAATTGATTACCTGTACAACATTGGAGGCTCCAACCTCCTCAATAGCCTCCTTCAACTGAAGGAACTGAAACTCAGCATCCTTATTTTTTCCCGTGCAATCAATGGCTTTGAGAAAATAGGGACCTGCTTTACATGTGACAATGATATTGATGAGTGGACGTTGACGAATGTCAGTCCACCCATCCATGATGATAGAATATCCATGAGTCAACCATGTGTTCCTCATCTGCTCCATAACCACACTACATTTGGAATAGTGTTTGTCTAAAAGAGAGGTACGCAGCGTAGTTTCTCCAGGCGGTAGATATGAAGTCCCTGCCTTGGCTATTTCTCTTACTGCGTCCTTGAAGTAGGGGGAGCGTGCAATATGAAAAGGCAGCCCATGTGCAAAAAATAATTTTGCTATAGCATCATCTGCTGATTCTTTTCTTTGTACATTAAACATTTCATTTACAGTTCCCCTTTTCTTTGAGGGCAGCGGTGGCATACTGGATGTTTGGGTTAATTCTTGTGGCTGTTCTGAGAAGGCCCCAATGTCCTCTCTAAATGATGGGCTGCCTGTAGATAAAGACAAACCAAAATTTTTAAATCTAGACTCTTGCACAATCTTATGGACTTCATTAACTTGTGCTCGGGTCATTTTTTGGCAGGCCCTAACCCCTGTTCCTGCCTTATCTGTGAGATGAGACTCAACCCTAGTATAGTTGCCCTTAAATGTAGTTTTGCAAATATTACACAGCCATGTTCTTGAGCCCCCATAAATTTTTTTCCCTTGGTCACAGTTAGTTACAAATTGCAGCAGTGGTTTTTTTATATTAAATGGACCCCTGGCATATTCTTTAAGTAACAAAGATGGGCAATCAAAACTAGGTTGAGAAGCGGTGCTATCCCTTTTGGAAGTTTGGGGTTGGATGGTAGAGGATGAATCCCTAACAGCAGCAGTATTCATGTTTATGTTTAGATTTTCAGTTTGGTATCCCTCCTCCAAATCAACCTCAAAAGAACCTGATGCACTGCTGGCCATGTTTTGTGTTGAAATTAAAATATAAAATTTCAATTTGAAAACACTAACAGCTTGGAAGAGGTAAAAAAAGTTTGAAAACCTAGTGCTGTTGCTGTTATTTTTTCTGCTGTTGTTTGCTGCCTACTGCTGCTGCCCTTGCTGCCTACTGCTGCTGCTATGCTGCCCTTGCTGCCTTTGCTGCCTACTGCTGCTGCTATGCTGCCCTTGTTGCCCTTGCTGCCTACTGCTGCTTTTTCCTTTTGCTCTCCAGCTCTCTTTTTCTTATTCTCTCTTGAAAAATGAAAGATGAGTGTAAGTGGTTTTTTGTTTTCACTTTATATAACATACTTTTAGAAATAATAAGCCATCCATAGTTGAAAAGAAGCCATCGAGCTATAGATCTGATTCTATACCCGCCCTGACGGGGATAAGGATCGTTGCCAGTGGAACTAGGGAGGAGATGCTAAAATTCTCGTTCTCCCGCCCTTTAATTTGATTCTTCCAGCTGGAGAAGAATATTTGGGCGTAAGGCATAGCAGCGAAAGCTGGCTCATCACCGATCCTATACGGAAGCAATAGAGTGGACGGGAATGGTGGGATGCGGAAAGAGCAGTGAAGGTCATTAGAGATAGCTTGACTGGTAATGCCATTCATGGGTGGGTGTAAGGGAGAAATAGCAACTAAGCGGAAGATAGAAAATAGTTGATTCTGTTAGCCCGGATTTAACCCCTTCATCTCTTAGTCTTATATTGCTGGCAAAACTGGATTTGCTGGCGAGTGCCTTTATCGAATACGTAATATGCTTTAGATTCACGATTGGGTGATTGGGGTTCAACATGCCACGGATCTGGCAATGCCCGCGATTCGATGAAGAGTACTGGCTTTTAGGCCCATCGAACTGAATCTGGCGGACGATTTGGCGGACCAAAGTACTCATGTCAAGCCAGACATGTCATGGGTCCGTTTTACTATTTGAGTACCACCTCACCCCCGTTACTTATCAGTCCCAGGGCCCCAAAATGCCTATAAATCAGTGTTCCATTGGGATGCATCCCCCCCCTGGGGGACGCGTCCCCCTGTTTTCCGCATCCCCCAGGACGGGGGGACGGCAAGGGGGACGTTTCCCCCCATCCCCCTTTTTCGGGGACGGTTGGGAAATGTCCCCGGGACGGCTGAGGCTTGTGGCCTCCCGTCCCCGGGACGTCCCCAAGGCTGGGCGTCCCCACCAAAGGGGAAAACCAAAAAAAAAAAAAAATTTACTTTTTAAAAAGGAAAGGGGTGGGACCCATTTTGAGTCTCACCCCCCCCCCCCCCCCAAAACCCTAAACCTAAAAGTATGTTATATAAAGTGAAAACAAAAAACCACTTACACTCATCTTTCATTTTTCAAGAGAGAATAAGAAAAAGAGAGCTGGAGAGCAAAAGGAAAAAGCAAGCAGTAGGCAGACAAGGGCAACAAGGGCAGCATAGCAAAGACAGCAGCAAGGCAGCAAGGGCAGCAACAGTAGGCAGCAAACAACAGCAGAAAAAATAACAAGCAACAAGCACTAGGTTTTCAAACTTTTTTTACCTCTTCCAAGCTGTTAGTGTTTTCAAATTGAAATTTTATATTTTAATTTCAACACAAAACATGGCCAGCAGTGCATCAGGTTCTTTTGAGGTTGATTTGGAGGAGGGATACCAAACTGAAAATCTAAACATAAACATGAATACTGCTGCTGTTAGGGATTCATCCTCTACCATCCAACCCCAAACTTCCAAAGGGGATAGCACTGCTTCTCAACCTAGTTTTGACTGCCCATCTTTGTTACTTAAAGAATATGCCAGGGGTCCATTTAATATAAAAAAACCACTGCTGCAATTTGTAACTAACTGTGACCAAGGGAAAAAATTTTCGGGGGCTCAAGAACATGGCTGTGTAATATTTGCAAAACTACATTTAAGGGCAGCTATACTAGGGTTGAGTCTCATCTCACAGATAAGGCAGGAACAGGGGTTAGGGCTTGCCAAAAAATGACCCGGGCACAAGTTAATGAAGTCCATAAGATTGTGCAAGAGTCTAGATTTAAAAATTCTGGTTTGTCTTTATCTACAGGCAGCCCATCATTTAGAGAGGACATTGGGGCCTCCTCAGAACAGCCACAAGAATTAACCCAAACATCCAGTATGCCACCGCTGCCCTCAAAGAAAAGGGGAACTGTAAATGAAATGTTTAATGTGCAAGGAAGAGAATCAGCAGATGATGCTATAGCAAAATTATTTTTTGCACATGGGCTGCCTTTCCATATTGCACGCTCCCCCTAC
This sequence comes from Wollemia nobilis, assembly GCA_028583015.1. Classification (NCBI taxonomy): domain Eukaryota; kingdom Viridiplantae; phylum Streptophyta; class Pinopsida; order Araucariales; family Araucariaceae; genus Wollemia; species Wollemia nobilis. The sequence goes on along the minus strand of JAQPPZ010017078.1, from coordinate 720,410 downwards.
TTCAAGGACGCAGTAAGAGAAATAGCCAAGGCAGGGACTTCATATCTACCGCCTGGAGAAACTAGGCTGCGTACCTCTCTTTTAGACAAACACTATTCCAAATGCAAGTGTGGTTATGGAGCAGATGAGGAACACATGGTTGACTCATGGATGTTCTATCATCATGGATGGGTGGATCGACATTCATCAACGTCCACTCATCAATATCATTGTCACATGTAAAGCAGGTCCCTATTTTCTCAAAGCCATTGATTGCACGGGAAAAAAAAAGGATGCTGAGTTCCAGTTCCTTCAATTGAAGGAGGCTATTGAGGAGGTTGGAGCCTCCAATGTTGTACAGGTAATCAATTCGATAATTTCTGTTTTACTTTTAAGTTTTAAGTTTTTCAGATTTTTTTATGAAAATCAGAATCTTTAAATTTTAAAATTACAAATCTAGATTCTAAATGGCTGTTAAAAACTTAAATGAGACCATTTTAATTTTTTGTTGTACACTACAGGTAGTTACGGATGCAGCCCCTGTTTGCCAATGTGCAAGCAAAATGATAGAACAAGAATATAAACATATTTTTTGGACCCCGTGTTGTGTTCATGCATTGAACAATGCATTGAAGGACATTGGGAGGATAGATTGGGTGAAGGAGATGGTTGCTCAAGCTGAGATATGCAAATGTTCATTTGCAACCATCACACTTCGTTAGCCCTCTTTCGGTCCTTCTCAAAGAAGGAGTTCATCAAACCGGGAGACACTAGATACGCCACCTACTTCATTTTATTGGAGAGGATGATTGAGGTGCAAGATGCTCTACAATCCATGGTAGTATGCACGGAGTGGAAGAGGTGGCTCGAATCAAGGACAGAGGAGGGCAAAAAAATTAGAGACAAAACATTGGATGATAGTTGGTGGTCTCAAGCCAAGTAAGAAACCAAAATGTTATTTATGATTTTTCAATTTTCATTGTTTGTTTCAAATTGGAGTGCTCATATGACAATGTGACATAAGTTTCTAAATTTTGTTTTTGATTTCTTGTAGGTATATTGTGTCTTTTGTTGCCCCTATTGTTGCTCGTCATCGGATATGTCGACTACGTATGCTCCTAGTCTAGGAGAAATATATGAGACTTTTGAAAGCATGTTGGGGGAGATTAAAAAAGTCATTTCTGCTAGAGATCCATCCCTCGTTATTCTATGAGGCCTACATCAGGCCTATTATACGAGAGGAGGTGGGATAGGATGAACACCCCCCTTCATATGGCAGCATATTCAGTAAACCCAAAGTGGTATGAGCCTAGGCCTGGGAGAGTGTCTCCCCATGAGGATCCAGAGGTGAGAGAAGGGTTTTTGGAGGCCATTAGAAAGATATATGCGAGGGAGGAGAGCTCAAATATTAGAGATGAGTGGCTCAAATTTGCTAATCTCGAGGGCCCTCGCTTCAGCCACCCAGAGTGTAGGGAGGATAGGGCTACCATTGCCCAAAGAAATCCCATTGGATGGTGGCAGCTATATGGGGACAACACACCTAACTTGAAATATTTTGCAATTAGGGTTCTTTCACAGGTTGCTAGTTCCTCTGTTGCTGAGAGGAATTGGTCTACATACAACTTTATCCACAATGTGAGGAGGAATAGGCTTACCTCTCGCAGAGCGGAGAAGCTAGTTGCAGTGCATAGCTCTCTTCGTCTTCGTGAGAGAGTTAAGCCAGAGTACAAGCAATCTCCAGCTACACGATGGGATGTTGATCCAGAGGATGCAGGACAGATTGATGAGGATGAGAGTCATGAGGGGTTGGTTGGAGTTTCATTGGAGGATCTTCACTTAGATGATGAGGGCATCTCATCAAATAGTGATACAGATTTTGATAGTGATAGCCCAATAGAAGTTCCATAGGAGTTCTATTACATTGTATACTCCTTTACTATTTTAGTTTTGAGTCTTTTTGTTGCAAATGAGCATTGATACTATGACTATTTCAGATTTCTTATTGCTGTCATATTTGAACAGTTAGTGACTGAAAATTTTTAAACATGACAGTCTTTGTTTGAACATTGGTGGCTGAAAAAATGATGACTGTTATTACTTAAAATGATGACTGTTATTACTTAAAATGATGACTGTTTGAACATTGTTTGCACTTGATATCCTTGGCTGAACCTTCAAGTTATAGTTGTTGAACTTGAAACAATTAAATGGCTGCAAATTAGTAACTAATATGAACATGAAAATGTTAAATGACTCAATTATGGCTGCACTTATGTGTTAGTAACTAATCTGAATATGAATGGCTGCACTTACATAATTGATTAGTAATATGAAATATCATTTTTGTTGGGTGTAGAATTTTGAATGTGTAGATTATTCTAAATTTCTAAAAAAATTCATTTTTTATAGTATTATACCAGTCGTCCCCCAGTCGTCCCCGAGCCGTCCCCTAAAATCGACCTGCCGTCCCCCGCCGTCCCCGGAAACCCGTCCCCCCGTCCCCCAGGCTCGTGGAACCTTGCTATAAATAGAGGCTCATTTAGCTCTCTATTTTCAAAGCTTATGATCTGAGCAAAGTTTACAAAATTCTTATATAGAAAAGGGGGTGGTCGAATTCCGCTTAGTTAGTTAATCAAGTAGTCTCCGCCTCGTCTCAGCCCCGCTTAGTTCATCATGGAGGATGTCATTAGCAGGCTCTTTAACGTTGGACAGGAGATCATCCCGCGCGTGGAGAACGATCTGCGCGAATGCAGGGAGCTTCTGGCCGCGTTTTGGGAGCATCTGCCTCCTGTTGACCCAGACGTTATAAGAGAGCGTATGCTGAATCTGCAGCACAACATACGCTATCTCGAAAACAGGGAGAGAGCGCTGCACGAGGAGCAGCAAGCACTAATTCTTCGGGCTGTCACCTTCGTGCAACGATAAATTTTAAGGGTTCGACGATTAGCGACAGCTTCTTCCTTCCTTCTCCAAGTTTTTCCAATCAAAGTTTTGTTTTAAAGCCGGCCTTTACCTTTATTCCAGTTGCGTGCAGGATGTAGTAGTTATGATGTAGTAGTTCGAAATGATTTTATATAAAATCTTGGTTTTTGTTTTTGTCAGTTCTCTATTTTAAACAGTCGAGGTTCGAGGTTGACTTATCTGCTGAATTGTAATCGGTTCAAAGAGCTTTTGCTCCTGTTATTTAATATAAAGAATATTTTGTTACTCTCGTGAGTGAATAAGTAAATGCCAGAGGGGGGGAGTAACAGAATATTCTTGATATTAAATAACGGGAGCAAAAGCTCTCCGAGCCGATTACAATGAAGCAGATAAGTCAGCCTCGATCCCCGGCTGTTTAAAATAGAGAGCTGACAAAAACAAAAACCGAGATTTTATATAAAATCATTTCAAACTACTACATCATAACTACTACATCATAACTACTACATCCTGCACGCAACTGGAATAAAGGTAAAGGCCGACCCGGAGATTGGAAAAACTTGGAGAAGGAAAGAAGAAGCTGTCGCTAATCGTCGAACCCTTACAGTTTATCAACGCGCGAAAGTGACAACTCGAAAAATTAGTGCTTGCTGCTCTTCGTGCAACGTTCTCTCCTTGTTTTCGGGATAGCGTATATTGTGCTGCAGAGTCAGCATACGCTCTCTTAGAATGTTTGGGTCAATAGGAGGCAAATGCTCGCAAAATGCGGCCAGAAGCTCCCTACATTCGCGCAAATCATTCTCCACGCATGGGATCTCCTGTCCAACGTTAAAGATCCTGCTAATGACATCCTTAATGATTAACAAAGCGGGGCTGAGACGAGGCGGAGATTACTTGATTAACTATCTAAGCGGAATTCGACCACCGTTGTTTCTATATAAGAATTTTGTCAACTTTTTAGATCAGAAGGGCCCTCCTTTGGAAATAGAGAGCTAAATGAGTCTTTATTTATAGGCATTTTGGGGCCCTGGATTGATAAGCTAAGCGGAATTCGACCACCGTTGTTTCTATATAAGAATTTTGTCAACTTTTTAGATCAGAAGGGCCCTCCTTTGAAAATAGAGAGCTAAATGAGCCTCTATTTATAGGCATTTTGGGGCCCTGGGACTGATAAGTAACGGGGGTGAGGTGGTACTCAAATAGTAAAACGGACCCATGACATGTCTGGCTTGACATGAGTACTTTGGTCCGCCAAATCGTCCGCCAGATTCAATTCGATGGGATCACTTAAAAGCTAGTACTTTTCATCGAATCGCGGGCATTGCCAGATTTGTGGTATGTTGAACCCCACTCACCCAATCGTGAATCTAAAGCATATTACGTATTCGATAAAGGCACTCGCCAACAAATCCAGTTTTGCCAGCAATATAAGACTAAGAGATGAAGGGGTTAAATCCGGGCTAACAGAATCAACTATTTTCTATCTTCCGCTTAGTTGCTATTTCTCCCTTACACCCACCCATGAATGGCATTACCAGTCAAGCTATCTCTAATGACCTTCACTGCTCTTTCCGCATCCCACCATTCCCGTCCACTCTATTGCTTCCGTATAGGATCGGTGATGAGCCAGCTTTCGCTGTTATGCCTGTAACCAAATGGAAAGGTAAGACAATTGATTAATTAAATATTCATCATTAACATTAGCTTAGGAAATACTAAGCAATATATATAGGTTACAAAATAGTATACCAAACTATATTCCCACTATCCACGCTAACCAACGTGCCATAGGAGGTAGAGAGTTTGGTTTAGGTTTGTTAACCTAGGATATTTAGGAATTAACCATAGTTTACCATTAGATATTTGAAACAGTAAATATCTACATGGTAAGTAGTAAAAAGTAAATATATGTGGTAAAAAGTAAGAAATAACTTTTTACCATGTGGTAATATAAAATCTACCTAATGTAGGAAATAGGTAATTATCCCAAATGATGGAATATTACTCTAACATCCCCCCTTATTACATTATTTGGGTAATGTATATAACTGTCCCAATACAGTGAGAAAAAATGTCGATCTGCTGGTTCTTGCTCTATCACAGTGCTCTGGCTGCTCCTAAGCAAAAAGTGGGTCATTCCTCACTTTGTCTTCACACCAATGAATGTCCTTATAGTAATCACGTCATCCAACCGAATTGCATGGGTAACCAGCCGCTGCAATCGCTAGGTGTAGTAGAGTAGATCACTTCATACGAGGTTCATTCATTTACAATATGAGTTTGCAAAAGATAAGGTAGCTAAGGTGTCGGTCGCTGCCGAAAATGCACCCTTATAAGTTCCCCCCTTCTTGTTGCAAAACATGTTGTATTTAATTTTTGAAAGAAGTATGACTAAGGTGTCGGTCGCTGTCGAAAATGCACCCTTATAAGTCTTCTTCCCTTTTTACAAAAAATTGTGAAGAAAAGAAAGTATATCCCCCCTTAATTGCAAAATATGTGCAACTTAAGAAGCTTTGTGAAGGATTTTACAAATATTGCCTCCTAGGCAATTTTACACCAGAAAATTCCCTCCTTTTGTTACAAGTACTTCAAACATTGAGAGTTTGCTATTTATGAAGCCTAAAAGAGGTACAATCACCCCTTATTGCAAGTACTTCAAACAAAAAACTTATGCTATTTATGAAGCCTAAAAAGAGAGAGAGGAAATGGTGCTTTGCTCAAGGTGACACAATGTGTTTTCCCTCTACAATACTGTTTTAGCAATGAGCACTCCCTGTGCTGTCTTTGAACTAGAATGAGAATGAGACACTTCACTAGAAACATGGCTTCTGTGATGTGCCTTAGCCATTTTTAGTTTTGCTTGTTTTGAAACCAACACTGAATGGTGTCTTGGTTGTCATTTTTACAAGTTGTGCAAAACTATGTTTTCTAGGCAATTTTATCAAAAAAAGTTCACCAAATCATCCTTCCTTATTGCAAGTACTTCAAGCATGGTTGCTATTATGAAGCCTAAAAGAAAAAGTATAATTTTGATGACTTCTACTTTTGTGATTGCCTTTACAAGTTTTATCTCCCTCTTGTCAAAATTTGTGTTTGAAGGAAGAAAGGAATTATCCCCCCTTAGTGCAAAGGATTGCAACTTTTAAGGTTCCTTATTTTCAAAAAACTTGTTCTTTCTTTTGATATACCCTAAAAGAGTACCAAAAGATAATTCACTCAAACAAATATTTAATGGCGCCTGCCTCAACACCCTTCAAGAAGGATGAAAAGTTTGAGGAAATTAAGCCAAACAAATAAGAGTGAATTAGGGGTTTTGTTGATTTAGGAGAGAATATCAAGTGAATTTTGGCTTTAAATATGTGCAAGGATTTACACAAATTTGTGAAATTTTGGGGTTTAGTGTGTTCTTGATTCTATGACTTATAATTGCAAAAAGAAATAATGCAATAATCAAACAAGAATGCCCACAAAATTCTTATCACCTAGGTGTCGGATGCAACCGAAAATGCACCTAATTTGCCAATGAAGGTGTCGAGTAAAATCGAAAATGCACCTTTTTAATTTTTGCAACAAAATATTAATGTGTGATGTGCAAAAAATTGATATTTTTATGTCTCCTACTTTGTTTTACAATTTTGCAAAAGAAGTACAATGTTGTCTTCCCCCCTTTATTTTGCAAAATTAACAATTCGAGCACTCCTTTCAAGACAAGTCGACACACGACCCGCGTTTGAAAGGCTTCCAGAACTAGTCGACAAACGACTTAGTTTTTATAGATTCAAAACTTCAAATGCTTCTCAAATTTGGCAAAAAGAATGTGCAATTTTATGTCTTATATCCCCCTATGGAGAAAACAAATGCACAGTTTGTCTTTTGATGTTTTGCAAAATGTTAATTTTGAATCTCCTTGTTTTCCAAAATTTGCAAGTAAAGAATCAAGGGAATTTGATTTTGGCTCCTTTTATGTTTGCAAATTTAACAAGTGTTTGAGAAAAATGGAAGGTTTTCTAATTTGCCCAATAGAATATGGTTTGCAACAAAAATATGTTTTGTTTCTTGTCTTCTATTTTCCAAGATTTGGAAAAAAAAGAAATCTATTTGTTATAGTTGCAAAAGAAAATTTGGTCTTTAAGTATTTCTAATTTAAATGCAAAAAAAAATTAGAGATATAATTTTGAATAATTAAAATAGTTTTATGCCTTAAAAGAATCAAATTTTGAAAAAAAATGATTAAATAAAGCTTGAAACTATATAAAATTATAAAAAATTAATCTAAAAAATAATTTAAGCAATTAAAATAAAAAATTATTAAAAAATTTGACCAAATTTCTTACCATTATGCGCTCTTTTCCAAAAATGTCATCGCGCGGGGGTCGATCCGGTGACCTCGCGCTCGTCAAGGATCCCCCTGACCACTGCACTGCTGGGGCGGCTTTGCAAGGAAGCCCCGCGTGCAGTTATTTAAATAAAGGCAAAGATGTTATTGCCTTTTCGTGGGAATAATCCCACATGCATCCCGTAAAGGGATGCGAGGGTGTTTAAAACCCTCAATGCTCGATTAAGAGCTCGATTGCCTACGGGCAATCGCCTACCAATCGCGCGACGCCCCCTCTGCCACTTGTCACTTGGAAAACCAATGCCTCCTCGCCACGTGGCAGCTTGATGCCCAGACAAAAAGTTTTCGCATCGTACACGTGTCAGTCCTCCACCCAATCCGGCCTCGCCACGTGTCACCTCCGTTCTGTTGCCACGTGTCACCTCAAAAATCATGCCACGGGTGTGTTGAGTCAAAGGCTTAGGTGTCTTAGAATGTCGACCAGGTTTAGGTTGCGCCACGTGTCACGATCTAGGGCTGCCAAGTGTGTCGATCTTACGGTCGCTTGTGTCTGGATGTAGGGTCACCTATGTCTGTCGACTCCATCGGGAGTGAGAGGGCGCTCCTGCCCTCGTGGCACTCCCGATCAGGAGAAGCCACGTGGGAGCGTGAGGGCGCTCCTACCCTTGAAGCGCTCCCGCTGGCTTGTTGCGGGGGTGTTAGCCCTGGTGGCAGGAGCCTTAGTAAGGCTCCTGCTCAGGCCGCCACAGGGCGATCATCGACAGATAAACTGCCCGGTCGATCGAAGGCGGTAGCTTGAGATCATCGAGGGTTTGACCTGGCCGGTTATCTGCCTGCGGGCTGGCTCCAGCGGGCTGACCTGCGGGCCGGTTCCTGTGGGTTGACCTACGGGCCCTCCCCACAACCTGAGCTTGGGAGGTGGGGTCGAGGTGGCCTGGAAAAAAAATCCAGTTGTCCACCTCCTCTGCCTCCGAGCTTAGAGAAATTGAATGAAAATAATAAATCAACTTAGCAAACTATAGGATCTTAGGAACTGAGGGAAAATAAATGAAAGTCACCAAATCGCCTTCGCCTTCTCCAGCGGAACGAAGATGAGCCTTCGCCTTCTCCAGCGGAACGAAGGTGTCCGATGCGCTTCCTCCCTCAGTTCCCTCCTGCTCTGATACCAATGTAACCAAATGGAAAGGTAAGACAATTGATTAATTAAATATTCATTAACATTAGCTTAGGAAATACTAAGCAATATATATAGGTTACAAAATAGTATACCAAACTATATTCCCACTATCCATGCTAACCAACGCGCCATAGGAGGTAGAGAGTTTGGTTTAGGTTTGTTAACCTAGGATATTTAGGAATTAACCATAGTTTACCATTAGATATTTGAAACAGTAAATATCTACATGGTAAGTAGTAAAAAGTAAATATATGTGGTAAAAAGTAAGAAATAACTTTTTACCATGTGGTAATATAAAATCTACCTAATGTAGGAAATAGGTAATTATCCCAAATGATGGAATATTACTCTAACAATGCCTTACGCCCAAATATTCTTCTCCAGCTGGAAGAATCAAATTAAAGGGCGGGAGAACGAGAATTTTAGCATCTCCCCACTGGTTCCACTGGCAACGATCCCATCCCCGTCAGGGCGGGTATAGAATCAGATCTAGCTCGATGGCTTCTTTTCAACTATTTTTAGGACGGGGAGCTTAATAATAATAACGCGTACATCTTTCTTGAAATATCTGCGGATGGCAGCGGCGTTAATCCACTATCACTAAAAAAAGCTTCACGTTATTCCCGACTTCCAACCATACTTCGTTTTTATAAGCCCACCCTCCGGCAACCAGTGCATAAGACTTTCAATGAATGACCCTGAAGTCACATCGGTACATTGCCCTCCGAATGAATGACCCTGAAGTCACATCGGTACATCGCCCTCCCAGCTATATAGGTAGGGGGTCGCCCCTACTTTTATATAACTCGTATCTCATTCCGATCCCCCCTACGGGGCAATCAATCGATCCTCCCTACGGGGTAATCAATCGTGGTACTAGATTCTAGTGGTATTCAGGCCGGAGAGGAGAGTACTATACTCTAGTTGTATCGGATTAGATGAGAGCCCCTACTATAGCTATTATAGAGGGGTGGGGGGGGCGAGTCCTGTCCTCTCCCTTTTTCAAGGGTTTTGCCTGACCGGACTCGACTCCCATTGAAAGAAAGGGGGAGAGGAATTAAATTAAAATACCTCGATTTATCAATCGTGTGCTGCCCCCTACTATAGATAGGCTTCCCTTTTTCTTTTAAAAGGGGTGGAAGAGAAAAAATACCGGATAGGGAGAGCCCCTCTATTTTAATTTAAAAGTGCTCTTTAAAAAAGGGGATTTCATTATTGGATAAGTAATGGAGAATGTGACGTTAAATATAGGGTGTGACTCGGCTCTTTTATTTTATTCGGGAGGGCTGATGAAGAGGGGTAACCGAGTGCTGGACCTCCATTAAATGGAAAAGCTCCGCTCTCTCGCTTTTTAAAAAGAGGTGTCGCTTGAATTGAAGTTGTTTTAATCCCATTATTCCGGCTGGTTCTAATTAATTGTCGAAATATAGGCTTGGATGTGAGGGTTGGTCGGGCCGTCGGTTCGCATTCCATAAGCTTATCAATCTAAATCACGGGGACAACTCTCTCTTTTTTTTAAAAAGGGGTTGTGGGTTGGGCTGTATTATCACCGAAGCTATATCTGATGAGTGCTCCTCGCCCTCTTCTCCTTGCCGGTCATATCGCTAGGCTTTTTCCTCGATTTGTGTGTGGATCAAGTCCAACAAATGACATTTGAGGGTTTTCAGGGTGTGGCTTTTGATGGTCTAGCATATGATGAAATGAGATGGGCTTTAAAATAGAGAGGAGGGAATTCTTTAAAATCAAAATGGTTGGGCACTCTTATTTTAAAGAGCTCTCGCCCCATCTCATGGGATGTGTAAAATGTGATGCGGGGTCGATTCCATTGATGAGGATTTGACCTCTGATGTGTGTTTTAGGGTCGGATGCTTAAAATAAAGGGCATCGATGGATGATATGCTCTAATGCCCCAATAGGAGTGGCTCGTTCGTAGGTGCAAAAGCCCTGATGTCGAGCGAAAGCGCTTTGATCGTGGGCAGCAGAGTGATTGAGTGGTTTTACTCCCCTGCTCGTAGGGGAAGAAGCCTCTCCTCTCCCCCTCTCCCATGGCTAGCAGGCTGGTAGGCAGGCTAGGCTATTTTCAAGGCCAAGGCAAAGGCAAAGGCAAAGGTAAAGGTAAAGTAAAGGCAATGCAAGGCAAGGCAAGGCATTTATTTTATAAGGTCCCATTGTAGAAAAAGGTGGGTGGGTCGAGGCCCGATCGAGGGGAAGGAGCTCTCTATCCATAAAGAGCCTACCTATGCGGGTACCTTGTTGAATGGGGTTTTCTGTGTCGTTTAAAGAGCCTACCTCGATTTCTGTTCCGAGGTGGGTGAAGCATTCTAGGACTTGTTGGTAGCTGGGTGAATGGAAGTGGATCTAGGTAGCCAGACCCCATCATTGGGGCCTAAGAAGGATACACAAGGGGGTTTCTCTTATGATCAATTCTAAGACCACTTTAGGCAGGTAGGCCCTTTAGCTTTAAGTGCTTGTTGGTTTGGTTCCGGGGTCTCTTCCCCGCTCCAGTTTTGACTTTCTTGCATAGGGCTCTTTAAACCCGCGAGAGGGACTTGTCAATCGTTAGAATATGAAACGATGAAGAATGCATTATGATAAAAGGTGTCGTGATCCTCTCTATCTATAACCGGGCGAATCTAAGATGTCCTATGTTGGACATGGAAAGTTGTTCTTTCCATGAAGCCAGAAATGAGTTATTACGTATATAAAACGACTCGCTTAGAATTCCACGGCTCGACCATTCCCTCTTCAGGTACTTGGCTTTTTGAAAGGTTTTAGGCTTAAAGTCCGAACTTCTATGCACTCTTAAGGGAGAGGGTTTTGGTCTCGACCAACCCCCGTAGGGAGAGGGAGATAGCTTCAATGCTAGGGCTTAGAGTTCTAAAGTTGTTACAAGGATAGAGAGCGGACCCATAATATGATTGACATGAGTTCGTGATTGACCCATAGAGAGTTAGTTCGCTGCCCGCTCTGACCAAGCGATAGAGAGCAAGCCTTATTTAAAATTTAAGCGGGAATTAAATTAAAATACCTCTATTTATCATTCGAGAGTGATATTTTATAAATATATCTTAAATGTCTTAAATAGTTGTTAAATAGTCTTTAGAAAGCGGATTCGACCGACTTATAATTCCGAGTTGAGCTCAACGTTTTAAAACCTCACCTTTAATGGCCATACTTGGGGCCTCAATTTTAAAAGGCACTCAACCTTTTAAAAAGTAAGTTAAGGCTCTTTAAACTAATCTCGTTTTATAATAATGCACTCTTGAGGCTTTGAAACTTTAAGGAATGACTTTGTCGAAACTTTAAGGAATGACTTTGTCGAAACTTTAAGTGAGCGACCTCTTAAGATATAAATTGTTTTAATTGCTCTGTTGACTCGTTAGAAATCGAATCTTAGGGGGAAAAAGCTCTTAGGACTGAATAACGGTCGAGATCGCGAAGGGAGAGCTTGAGTAAGTAAGAAAGAGCTTGTTTAAAGGAAATCGCATTTAATCCTAAGAGGAATTAAAGAAGGCTCGCTCCTTCCTATCTATAACCGGGCGCTCTTAAGACTGAGTACATATCAACAAAGGTTTTTATAATCGGGGGAACTAATCTCTAAAAACTAACCTCAGTTCAGATTGGGGGTTGCAACTCGCCTCCATGAAGTTCGAATTTCTAGAAATTGCAAATCATCCCTCTATTTTAAAAGGGTACCAGAGATACGCCTACGATCCCGAAGGGGGATAAGCAGTTAGCCGCTGATTCGTGGAAGAAGAGTTAAGCATATTCCCCAGCTTACGTCTCCATAGTTCCATACTCATTTTTTGCTCCTGAGATCACAGAGATTCTTCCATCTATGTGTGGTTATTGATTTCCCCCTTCTTTCGTTTCGGATGTGTCTCTCCTTTCCGTTGCCATTTCCCTCACTAGACGAAACTATTTTTATGCTATCTATTCAATATCATTAAATATCATTGAATAGGAATAACACGCGATAAGTGCCAAAAACTGCCCGAACCCTCTCTATTTTAAGGAGAGGAGGTCGAACACATCTTATTTTGAATGAGAATTAAGTTACTTGGGGAGATAATGATGATTTCCTCTTCTGATAGAAGAATTTCCATGGTCACTCGTTCAAGGGGGTCTCATGGAGATTGAAACGGCGCGTATGTTGTTTCCTTTTAAACACATACTGCTTATGTTCGGGCCTTCGCTCTTGCTGAAGCAGTTGCTACCAAGGGCTTTCTTTCGCACCCCTGGGATTGGTTTGGATGGTTGCGTAAACCGCGGGAGTCGCGTTCGGTCTAAGCCTAAAGATTAGAGGGGAATTGAACCCCATCCCATAAAATAAAGGTGCTCCAGCTAATCTGGGGCCCCACCGATCTCCCACCGATAAAGAGATCCCCCACCGATAAAGATGATAACCCGTTATTTCTTTATTTCGGAGGGGCAAGGGGGGGGCGAGCTTTTAAAAGCATTAAAATTGGTGACTTAAGTTAGTAAAATTGGTGAGCTAATCCTCACAGTACAATTATTGGAAGTGGAAGTTAAAATAAGTTATAGGGAAGCTTTAAGTTAATACGTATATAAAGATGTCTTGAATAGTTGTAAAATAGTCTTAAATAGATGTCTTAAAAGATGAGATAGAAGTGGCCTCTTCCCTGTTCGCAGTTCCCTCTCTATGCTCTAAGTTATACCTATTAACAACTTTCAAATAGGCTCTCTATCTTCCGCAAAGGGATCTATTTTAAAGGTCGGTTCAGCGCTGGACCTTTAATATCGCGTAATTGATGGCTGCTTCATATCTTCAGTGTATAGGTGGATCTCTCAATAGAATATGGTCAAGCTGGATGATCAGTCGAGGGCGATCCTATTTTGAAAGGTTCAATCTTCTTTTCGATTCCGTACCATGAGCATAAGGCTGCCTTTTAAGCCCCATCCTAGCCATTGATGTGATAAGGACGGGGGAGCGAAGGAGGATAGTCAAATAGTCGGGATTCGTGAACCTCGTTATTAAAAGGGTCTCATCTTATTTATTTCCAAAAAAGCTCAGTTGCTTTTTAAAAATAGAGAGGCATTCGCTTTCCGTTCCCCACTAGTTATCCCCCAATTTAAAATAGAGAGGTTGTTCAGTTCTCCATTCAATACCGAATCTTTCTACCCCTTTTCGTTAACCTTATGATAGTGGGCCTCTTTGTTAACCTTGAGATAGTGAGCCGTATACACTCATGGATAGAAGAGCTAATCCTATGTCCACTAATGAGATTGCTAATCTACTGCCCCACGTCCCTACCAATTCCAATTTCCTCTACACGAGATTCTGTCCCTAATCCTTAGGGATAGGGGGAGGAAAAACCTTAAAATAGGCACATACTTGTGTTTAGTTTAGAAGGGAGCCCTTTATATCTTAACAGACATCTTAAGGTTGCATCCGTGGACAAGAAAGGATATCCGTTTGTAATGATTCGCTGGGGGACTCGGAGCAGGATGGTTTTATTCTTCAAGCCGAAATAAGTCGGGCAAAACATTGTAAGCCTTAAAATCTGGACCTCCATTTTAAAGGAATTGTACGATGTTGTCTTTTCAAAAGAAGTAGATTGCCCACACAGTACGTCCCATTGGCATTGGTCGTTCGGATTATGACAGAAAACCCGTTTCAGATAGATCTTATCTTGTGATGACCCTAAAGATGACCTTTAGCACCATCCATTATAGGTAACATCAGTTTTTTTAATCGGCTCAAATGGAAGGAAACGAATCTCTCCACGATATATCGAACTAAACTCTTGGGATTGAGCATCATCGCATAACATAGCTGTTAGTCTTCATTGACTGACTTGATTTCTTAGAGAATCAGGCAGACACACCTTTGAGATATAAAGAGGTGAAAACCCTATTGTCATATGACTCTTACTCCCCTCCTCACGGTAAGCGCTTTTGGATAAATGAGTATGTCAGAGGGTAAGTGACTGCATGCACTCCCTTACTTACGGAATAACATGCACTCCTAAGGAAATACGCTCGACCTTCTAAAACTACAGGAGAGGATGACTTCACTCCGAACTAAAACACTAACGGAGGAGTCATGCTCTATAATATTGAACCGTTGTTTCCGCTTATTCCGTCTCCTTTGAGAACGCTTTCTTATGGCCCAAGGATATTAAAGTTCGCTACCCCATTTCTCCCACCAGTGTTATCACCGCCCCCCCCCCCCCCCCCCTGCTTCAGATAGGAACAACCACCCCAAACTTAATCTCCCTCGGGGCAAGGCTTTCTCTAGAATTGTATAAATAGGTCTAAATAGATATCGAAACAGAGCCCACAACATCTGTAGAGGGAGATCAAATCTGAGTATTGAATGAGAAGTGCTCTCCTCTCTTATATAAGGTGAGGTGAATGGGCTCTTAATTAAGGCACACCATCAAGGATGGGGAAGGCCTATTGATCCCACCTACCTGATCCTTCCCCTAGGATGGGGAAGGCCTCTGAAGATATTTAGAGGTTGGGACCAGCCCTCTCAAGATTAAATAATGATTTTAAGCTTATATGATGCTTTTAAGAGATAGCAAATCCTCTTAAGATTAAATGGAGCTCCTTTTAAGAGCCTTTTAAATGGTGGGGGTGGGGAGAGATTGATAATGGATAAAAAATAGACATTATTTCTCTTTGAATGGATGCCCTCTCTATTTTAAGGTTCATACATCATTTATGCAACCAGTTTTTTTTAGAGGCTAGTTATTTATTGGAAAACGGGAGATATAGATATAGATATAGATATATAAATTTATATATATCTATGTATAGATATAGATATATTCCCAACCTCCTATACCCCTCACCCTTACCATACTCCTTACCCTTAACAACGTCTCGTTATGCACGCCTCAAAAAACAATTCCTCCTTTTTTTAGGAAACTCTACCGATTCCTTAATTGCATTGCTGGGGCTTTTTATTATAACTCGCATTCAATCAATTTCTTTTGAATGAAGGGGGAAGCGGTGGCAAAACTACCAAAACGAATTATTCTACCTTCATTGATCGAACTCCTCTTCATACCATCATTCATAGATCTATATTCCCCTCTAAATCAGGCAAGGATAGTGGCAAGGTGGGAATTCAAGTGGTAGGGATAGGCCCTCATTATTATCATAGATCGAACTCAAGCTTCAATCCATTTAGAGTTCGAATGTTCATGCGGTTCAATGTCTTTCCCAAAGGTGTGGGGTGGGCAGTGGAAGGATTTATTAGTCCCCCCTTTAGATATATTTGGGGCATCTACCTCCTAAATTAAACAAGAAATTGATTTAGGGGAAGGCAACGAACCAAACAACAGATTCATTCCATTTGTTGCTCGGGTTAGACAGAGGAAGGGGATCAGCTACTAACCAATGGTTGATAGAGGAAAGGGATACTAAGTATACTCTGCTTTGTCAAGCAGTCACCCTTATTTATTAAAGAGGAGTAAAGACATTTGGCATGGGAGATAAAATCCATGTCCAAAGGCATAGAGAGGTTTGTCGGACAATTGGGCCGCTTCTTTCCTGCCTCTACTTGGAGACCTCAGTCACGAAAAACCTAATCCATAGCAGGAGGAAGGTAACCCCCCCATCTAGGGGAGTGGGAAGTATTGGGAAATCTGTTGGCCCATAGAAATGGGAGGTATTGGGAAATCTATTGGCCCATGGAGGAATAGACAGGTTAGGTGGGAAGCAATCAACTAGTATCTACTTTCTAAAGATGGAAGCAATGCGAGACGGGCCTAACCTATCTATGGTTTGGTCGTTCGTCTATAGCTATTCTAAGCTATTCGTTCTATAGCCAGTGTTGTTCATCTATTTGTTCTATAGCTCTACCTATTCTATGGTGCTATTTTTTCTATAGCCCTACCTATTCCATTTCATGCTATTCGTTTATCCTTGAGCCCCACCCATATCCTATTCTAAGGTTCGGGGTATTATATCTTAAGAGGTGCTATTCATTCTATAGCCACTCCCCACCTCGAGCTCCCCCTTTTTTTACAAAGAAATAAGGTTTAGCTCTTATCTTAAAGTAGTTATTCTTCATAGTTGGGATATCATTTCCCGCGGGAGATAGGCCTCTCTTTTTTACCTAGGGTAGCCCTCATTCTCCCACCCGGTGCGGCACCCCTTAAGGCCCCAAGGCAGTGAGGGAACGACCGAACAAGCCCACCAACCATTTTAAGAGTGCTCATTATTTATTAGAGGAGCGGCCCCATCCGAGAAAAGATTTCCCGATGATTTAGTGGCATAACCATGTGTGTGCTATATCCCCACCCATTGATTCGATTTCCGCCACTTTTTATTTCTCATAAAAACTCCATTCCGAGTCAAATGAGATTGATTTGTGCTTACTTAAGCCCTCCTCTATTATGAAAGGTTGAGGGTTGAGTGCTCTCCTTTCCTCTCTATTATAAGGTAAGGCTAAGGCGACGCAAGGCCCTCTTTTTAAAAATCCCGGCCTGGCACACCTCTTTATTATATACGGTCGAGTCTTACCTTATATAGTTGAGCGAAAGTCGAGCCGATAAGGCATCATTCGGCCTTTTTAAAAGATGGGGATTTCACCATTTATAAGAACCGAATCTATTCCCTTTTTAAAACCTCCTTAGAAAAGTGGGGGCGTGAAAGCTTAAAGTTTAAAAGGGCTCAAAGTTTCGAAGATTTTAATAAAGGGCCCCAACCCAAAGTTTATTTTATTTCAAAAGGGTTCCAAGTTTCAAATATTTTAAATAAAGGGTAACCCTTGAGCTCAAAATGAGTGAAAGGGCCCTTGTGAAAAAAGCTAGGCCAGGCCAGGCCATGCCCCCGTGTATAATAGAGGCACCTCTCTATTTAAAAAGGGGGCAAGCTTTCTTCTTTATTATAAGCAATGCCCCCTTCCCAAGTTATTATAAGCATTTCAAAGGTTGAGTTGAAAGGCTTATATAAAAGAGCTTTCTTCAAAGTTCATTTGTTAATACGTATATAAAATGACTCGACTTGTTGAACTCGAGCGGACTCAACCTTGAGATTATAGAGAGGTGGGATCTTGCAGAAGAAACGTCCTGGAAAAGCTCTCATATATAAGGTAGCAAGCACCTGTCGACGAATTTGGTCATTCTCTTTGAAATTTGGCTCGTCTCTCTATTATAACTCCGGATTCGAAACTCTCTGGTTGAAGCAATTCCTATAGGGCTCAACAGAGGCCCTTCGACCTGCCTTCCACGAGCCCTCTTAACATAAGTGAACCTTCTCGGAAAACTTTGAGGTGCTAATGAAGAATCAGGGCGTACAACTCTCTATTCTAAGCGCCATGTCAATTGTCAGCAAAAAACAAGAGGTGGTGGTAAAGTTCTAGTAGGATAAGCTTCGATAAGCGGGATGAAAGCAGTCCGATTGACTGTTCCTGGCCACGACTTGTTTGGGCCAGAGAGAGAAGATAAAATTTGATCAATTGGGAAGGATTTATGAATAAGTAGGCACTAACTAGATTCTATATATGATATAAGGAAAAGGCAGATGCATCTACCAATTCATCTAAGGACCCAAAAGCAAGCCCTCAATTAAATTAATAGTTGGAGCTAGGTTTTGAGCTAACTACTAAAAATGTCCTCATCCTTCAGGCCCTATATAAAAGAGCACTTCTTAAAGGTTTAGAAACTATCTCCTTAAAATAGAGAGGGCGTAAGGGTGGGATCGGAATATAGATTCCCCGGGTTGGTGGGACTGATTGCTTTCTACACGTTCCTCTTATTCCATGACTTTTCCTTCTTTAGTTCTTCCACCGAATTAATACTCATATTGAATGCCCATCCTATCTTAAGGAATTTATTTTTTCGAAGATTTAGAAACAATTGACTTTTTAAAAGCCGAGGGGCTCTATTCCCATTCACAGGCATTTCATTGGATTGGCTCCCTGCCCTCTCTATAATCCCTTTTTTGGCATATTTTTGTTTATGTTTGACCTTTCAGAATAGAATAAAAAGCTGATTCTAATCTTTTGAAGTTGTTACCTATTCCACTCATTTTATTCCCCCCCTCGTGCAATAAATTCCGTGTATGGGGGAGCAAACAAACAAAGGGGTTTCGTTTTAAGGTGTACACACTCTCCTCCCCATAATAAAGAGGAGAGGGATATAATTTAAAAGCTTGCCCAACATCTATCTATACTTCCACCCACCTTCCCGTGTGATTCCGGGTTCAAAAGTTCCTTCTAGTGATCGATGTCTTACCCATACTTACTGGACTTGAACGAATAGAGGGTCTAGCCTACCTATTTTGACTGCGGACAGATAGATAGCGGGGTTGGCCAGAAACAAAATTGATGATTTGCCTTCTCCCTCACCTTACCCCCGTTTTAATCCCCTCAAAATTTTGAGCTCTCTATTTTAAAAGCCCTTTTAAACAGGGGGACGAACCTTAAAGTTTTAAAGGGATTGGTTGAGAAAATCTCTTTCCCCTGCATCTCGGAAAGGTCTTAAAATAGTCCTCACAGAAATCAAGATAGTCCTCGGGTTCAACTATTATTTCTCTTCTGAAAAGATTGGGTTTAGTCGGCTTAAGAGATTTCTAAAGTGTTGGTGAAAGGTGTGTTCGGTCTAATAATGAGGGCCTTTTTAAAAGAGGGGCCTCTCGCCTTTTAAAACAACTCAGAGCATCCTTGAAGTTTTAAAGAGCCTCGCTGGAGCGTTAGGAAAGGGAGCTAGCTCTACCAGAGTAGAATTGGCTATGGAGATTCTCCAAGGTCAGAGAGCTAGCTCTCAATATAAGGTTGGAACAATTCGAAGGGACATCCGCCCATTCATCCAGATGTTGAAATCCTTAGCTTAGAAATTGAGGAGTTGTCCCTATTCTGATAGTGCAATGGTGAGGGCGTGAGAGGACTACCTATTTTTGAGTGCTCTAACCTCACTAAATAAGGAAGAGAGCTCTCCTCTCCTCTCAGAAAGCTGGGATGGGCTGCTAAAGACGGAGTGAGAGCTGGCGAGACCTCGGTTTTAAAGGTCAAGATCGGGGTCTTAAGAGTGCCACTTCATTTCTCGTATTAAGAGTGAGAACCTTTTAAAGTAGGGGTGCTCTAAAGGCCTAGGGAGTGACAGATACGATTGAAACGGATCTAATCTAGTCGAGGTCTTCCTAGGTCGAGATCTCTCAATGTAGGGGCGGATAACATTTCAACAGGCGTGTGCTCTTTTTGTCTAAGCCCCCTCGGCTCCTTTTGAAGGAATCCACCTTAAAATGATTTATTTGGTGACAATATGTTCATCGGTCGACATAAAAGGGAGTCCAGTTTGTTGCGTAAAGCATTTACATAGAGAGGGGAGAACTATTTTAACTAGACCTTAAGTATATGGAAGGAGGTCGAGCGCTTAGATCTTTCCTGTTGTCAATTAAAAAGAGTTGCTTACTAATCCCTAGCTCGAGTGTGGTTTTATATAGAGAGAGGCGTAGGAGTTTTCACGTCTATAGAGTTTGAAATGTCGAGCGGGTGAACTGAGGGGAAGATACCGAGCGCATCAACAAGAGAGTGAAGTTAGAGAGTTTCCAGCATTCTATAGAATTGGCAACTAACATGGAGAGCTCAGGGGTGTCTCCCTCTCCCCCAACAATGTCACAAGGCTCTAAAAATTAAAGCGAGTGCTCTCCCCCGTTTGAGTTTCTAGTTGGTAGACTCATCCCTTAAAGAGCTATCTTCGACCTTTTTTTTCAAGAGCGGGGGCAGGTTAAAAACCCGATCTCCTAAAATCTTTTTCCGATCACTTGCTTGAGTTTAAAAAAGAGGGCTGGATTTTTAAAAAGGGTTAAGCTTTTTTAAAGAAAGGTTGAGGATAAAGGTCAATCTTTTTCGTTCCCTCGATCTCCTATACCCTTAAGTAGAGACCTCGCCCATAGCATCCTATTAAGAACAATCCTTCAATATTATTAAAAGGCTCAATTTGAAGCCGAATCATTTGAGATAGAGAGCAAGGAAAGACTATCTTTTCAACCATATTTTAATAAACCCCAATCGAAACATTTTATCGAGGGGAAGAAACCTACAATTTCTCCCTTAAAGAGATGGAGGGCTCTTTAAGGCAATAAACTTCGAGAGCGCCTCCCTCCCCTTCCCTCTATTTATAAGGTAAGGTAAGGTAAGGAGATCCCGTCCTTGAAATGAGCCGTTGGAGACCCAAATCAGGATGTCGAGGGCCTTCCAACCTTCCAACCTTTCTTGAATCTCAAAGTGATAGCTCAGACCAATTATATAGAGAGGTCGCCTTACCTTACTATTGGGTACATTCCAACTCCATCCTCTCTCCTTTCAATGGCTCATCTATATGGGGCTTTCTATTATAATGAGCAACCGTCAAATCGAGCCCTTTCTATCTATAATGCAACCTCTCTATTTAGAAAGGGGAGCGATTCGATCCAGCCGGACTTTACTTTAAGGAGTCTTCGCCGTCTTCTCTTTCTTACGAAAGTTCTAAGATCGGGGGGAATAAATAGCTCTTGGTGGAGGGGCTTTTAACCCGAGAGGATTTAACGCCTTTGAACCTTCACCCGACGGCCCGGTAACTTATATATATCTTAACTTTTAGAGGGGGCAACCGGATCACCTAACGACCAACAGAGAACGGGATATATAGATTGCCAACTTGGACCTGCTATACCTCAAAACCTTTTAAAAGCATCAACTCGATTCGATCCGATCCGAGGAACAACTCTAAAAATGAGCAATTGCCTTGTTTGGACAACTTTTATTTTCGATTCAGCCCCACTTTTATAAGGATATTGAATGGTGCAATTTCATTTTAAGGTCGACCTAGGAGATCAGAGAGAGCGGGCTCAACCTTTTTAAAGAGAAGAAGTTTCCTTACTTTTATATAGGGAGTGCTTCAGTGAATAATGCCTATCTGCACTAAGCAAAGTAGAGTCGTCTATAGCCTTTAGAAAAGCTTTTCAACTTCCAACTCTAGTGGAAGAGACCTCCCTTCCGCCCCGCCCTTTTAAAATAATAAAACAGAGAGCGATTTTTTATTTTAAAGAGGTCAACACATAAATGAAAAATCCTTTTCAAGATCTGGTCTTATTAAGCAACAAACTTTCTTTGAGAGGGCCCTGTTTCCCTTATAATAAAGGCCGTCTTCCCCCCATTTGATCTCTAGAGTGATAGCTAATATTTTAAGGACCTTGAACCTTGCTTTTAATTCTAAGAGTGGGCCCGGGCGAATTAAAAGCACCTGGTTTTCCCATTCCATTTCATTCCCACCTTCATTCAGTAGGTCGAAATATCTACAACCCCTTACCTTGGGTGAAATGATCCAACAAGATATCCTCTCATATAACCTTTCCACCATCTAATGAGAGCTAGAGATCTTGATTGAGAGAAATATTTTAAGCTTCAAATTTGTTTTAAAGGGGCTCTCTCTGCTCTTGTTCTAAAAAAGGGGGGGGGAGGCAAATGAAATTCCTTCAGAAAATAAGGGGAGATACTACACCTTGAAGTGGGAGAAATGACGTTCGTTATCTTTCAATCTATGAATGGGTTTGTTTGAGGGGTTTGAGAGCCGGAGCGGATAACATTTTAATAGGCGAGTGCCTCTCCCCTTCCCTTCCGTTTTAAAGGCAAAGGCAAAGGACAGGAATTTTTACCCTTTTTAAAACAGAGCCGCTCTCTTAAGTTTCGATCGATCTCTCTATCAATCAGGGGAAGTTGGACTCAACTCATTAATACCTAGATAAGACCACTTAACTTTTGGAACAGAGGGGGTTGCTCCCAGGTTCCAGTTCTAAAACTGGGTTAGATGACTACTTGGTTCATATCATACGGTGAAATGCGAGAAAGGGGGGGGCAAATGAAATTCCTTCGGAAAATAGGGGGAGATACTACACCTTGACGTGGGATAAATGACGTTCGTTATCTTTCAATCTATGAATGGGTTTGTTTGAGGGGTTTGAGAGCCGGAGCGAATAACATTTTAATAGGCGAGTGTCTCTCCACTCCCCTTCCGTTTTAAAGGCAAAGGTAAAGGACAGGAATTTTTGCCCTATTTAAAATAGAGCCGCTCTCTTAAGTTTCGATCGAGCTCTCCATCAATCAGGGGAAGTTGGACTCAACTCATTAATACCTAGATAAGACCACTCAGCCTTTGAAACAGAGGGGGTTGCTCCCAGGTTCCAGTTCTGAAACTGGGTTAGATGACTACTTGGTTCATATCATACGGTGAAATGCGAGAAAGGTTCATTCAATGCCCCCTTAGCCCTTTAAAAAACCCAAGGAGAGTTGTAGATAAAGAGGTTTAATGCCCAATGGTAAAATACCTTTAAAGAGAGCCTCCCGCATCGAGGTTAGATGCTCTAAAAAAACAAATTGGAACGGTGAAAAGCTGCCTTAAAAAAGGAAAAGTGGCCTTAAAAAATCTCTTCTTTTTCCGCCCAGGAGTGAGACCCTTTTAAAATAGAGAGGTCTCGAGCCCTTTAAAATCTTGGGCACTTGACCAGCTCAACCTTGTTCTAAGGAGGGAAGGAAAGCTGGAAGAAAGGTCTCTCGGGAGAAATCCTATTGATGAAGCAGGCGGGACAGAACGATCTAGAGTTGCCCCGTTATTAATATTTTTGCCCGGTATCTACCCCTCCCTAAAATGTGAAAGGTATCCGCCCCTCGCGAGCTCAACCTTTATGCCATCCGCTTGAAAGAGAAAATGAAGGGGAGGGGTTGGCCTTAAATTAAAAGTGGTTCTTTACTTCAAAAGGTTTTTGTATCCTTTTTAAGGGAGCTCTTAAAAGCGACCTTTTATTTTATTTTAAGAGCTATTTCCAGTAGTTCTTTAAGAGCTTATTTAAACCCTTTTTTTAAACCAGTTTGAAAGAGCCCCTCTTGGGTTTGAGAAAGGGCAAACCTCTTAAGCTCTCCTCCTTGTTTTAAATGCCCTTCTCTTTAACAACCCCTTCAAATAGCCATTATATAGCCTTGCCTTTTACCCTTTTCAAATGGAGGGGAGGGTTTTGGGGATTTTCTTTTCCTTTTCAAGGGCTGTTTTGCTTTTAAAAAGGAGAGGGGCCCTCTTAAATATAGGCAGGTGGGGTAGGGGAGGGGGAGAGGAAAAGTGAGGGGGAGAAATGCGCTAATGCCACTATTCACCCTGGCTTTGGGAAAAGAGAGCAGAACAAGCTGATTTGATAATCAATCTGGCTCGAAGAAGGGAGCGGGTGGGGGCCAGTGATCAGTGGTTTCAAGACCCTCTTAAGATGGTGGAACGAGATCGAAGTAAGTCTGGCTCCAGCTTTAGAGGGCCCTCTATAATCTAAAGGAATCCTCTCTATTATAAGTTGTAGGTAGGCCCTCGACCTCTTTAAAGAGCTTTGAGACGCTTTAGCCAACTAACGAAACTATAGGCTTCGTTCTATTTCCCCCACTAACCGGACTGAAAGGCTCCCGGTATCACACAACAACGATCGGTCAACCTTTCTCTAGCCAATGATACGACATACTTCATGGACCCCCTTTAATATATAATTCGTCGCTTTCCTTAAAGAGCCCATCTTTGACACCCACCTTTTGAAGCCCTATGTCAAACTATACGGATCTGTTGAAGCTGAAAATAGAGCCTTGAGATCATAAATAAGCTCTACCTCTTTAAAAGCCCAGTATTTGATACCACTTGAAAATTCCTCTCCCACGTACAAATGACGATAATGACTCAACCTGGAGTGATTTATGCAGAATAGACAACCCGGATCCTCTCCTCTTTATATAAGATGATTCACCTTATATTATAAGGAACCGCTGGGATTATAGAGAGCTTGGAGAGCCTTAAAACGGGATTTGAAGCACTCAATCTTGATTCATTTGAGAGCTCGCCCTTTTAGGATAGAGAGCTCAGACCTAAGAAAGTTGTAAGCCAAGAAAATCAAATCTCTCGTTCTCCCAGACCCAAGAGCTGGCAAATCGTTTTATAAATGCCCTTGCCAATCAAAGTTTAGAAGGGGCCCTTGTTAAAAAAGTCGGGCCAGGCCCCTTATATAATAGAGGCCAGGCCAAGAAAAAACCAACCTCTTTAAAGTAAAGCCCTTTTATATAAAATGGATTGGGAAAGCTCACTTAGAAGCTATGGATGGTCATTCAATTGACGCAGGTTTCCTCTAGATTTGAAATCGAAGTCCCCCCATGTTTAAAAGGGCTTTTAAAATAGAGGGGAGGGCTGGTGTGCTTTGCATCTGTTTCTTTTATTGGTGTTTCCTCCCTCTCCCCTATATTCCAAAGGGCTTTTTGAGGGTCCCTCAACTTTTAAAACTGGCTTTGGTTGCTCTCTATTTTCAAAGGGGAATATTTGTCTCTTAAAGGTTTTTAAAGGTTAAACTTTAAAAGGTTTAGCGTAAATCCTGTTCCTTATTATGGCCTTTGAATTCGTTTACATGTTAGAAAGAAGATATCTCAAATAGGTATAATAAAGGTCTTTGGAGAAGAGTGTTCCTAGCAAGTAATTTAGCGCAAAAACGAGATAAGAAACGAATGAGAAACCAATGACCTTTAAAGAGGAAAGAACCTCTCTATTTTAAGCTAATGACAGGACTAAGAGATAGCATAGTGTGGAGAGGACTAAAGGGTAGTGATGGTTGGAGGACTAGAAGATATTTTAGTGATGGGGAGTCAAAAAGAGGTTCTTTTAAAGCCTCTCTACTATAATCGAAGGAATAGAATATTTTTTGTTCAAGACAACGAAGATTTCTACTATAATCGAAGGAAGTGGATCATAGCTCTTTTAAAATAGAGAGGTAGCTCATCATCAAAATCATCATCATCATCATAGGACTGGGAGGGCTGGCGAGAAGAGGACGAGGAGGATAGGTAGATGAAATGAAGTGAGTAGATCAGGTGGATTTCGGGGACCATTATCATTACATTGGAGGGAGGTCAAGAGTATAAGGTTCTTGTAGTTTTTCCGGAAGTGCTCAGTGATAGCCCTACTAACCTCTATTGTTCAGTAAGACTATTTCCTTAATGTAAATTGACGATTTTTTGGATCTAAACTGAGTGATAATCCCGACAGCCTATCTCCATGGGTTGGATCCTGGAGAGTCTGCATCCATGGATACATCGATGCTTTAAAGTTTCTTGGGTTGGTGGCTTGCAAACTTAAGAGCGTTCTGGATGCTTAAAAAGTTGTTCTCGAGGCATTCTCTCCTTTTGGAGGGATGTTGGCAAGGCTAGTGGCTTGCAGGCATCCTTAAGGCTTAGAATCTGACTCATCAATAGAGGAGGAGCCATGAGAGAATGCAGTCCTTTGAAGGTGGAGATGACCTTGTCCCAAGATGTATTGAATTGAGCTTTGAGCTCATCGATTTTATTATCTCGGGGATTTGAACCTTAAAGCTCCCTTATATTATATGGGGGGCTCAAATTTGAAGAGCTCAAGTTTCTAACACTGAAACCGAGCATATCCTCTAAGTCCCAAATCAACGTCCTGTCAGAACTAACACGCTGATGCTGCGCCACTCTGATCAAAACCAGCTCATAGTAACACAGCCGCACACACCTCATCTGTATTCCCAGAATGACAACACCCCAAACTAGACTGAAAAACCGGTGTGAGAGGACAAGTAAATCAAGGACGGTAAGTTGAGGAGATGCTGGAATCAACTCCCCAACAACTCCCAACAACCAAAGTAACCGATCCCTGACCAAAAATTCTCTCCAATCTTTCTGTTGACATAAGATTGGAGTTAATCGGTTGCTAATCCACAACCGAACAATAATGACCCATCTGGGAGTCTGAACTAACTCCCGCCACCAAATAGCCAACGAAAGTGACATCAAGGCACGATCTCCACAGATCATTGACCTCCATGGGCACACACCTCCCAGATCCCATGGGCCAAAGAATATCCTAGTAGTCATGTCAACTGTCAACTCGGTGAAACAACAACTAAACCACTGACAACTACCTGGATCCCAAATCCATATGTGGTCCCCTGCCATATCACCCGAACCAAGGAAAAATCCAAGATCCAGCACCGAAATATCATAACTGCATACAAGCGAAGAGTTGTTCAGCCATAACTCTGTCTCTGCACTACATCCATCATGCTGAACCAAACAATCATCCTAGCAATGAATCACCTTACCCTCTAATGAAGAAGGCATCTCATACCCCAGTGAAGTATACAACCCGCTATAACCATCTTTCAACCCACCACTATGTGTCATCCAAAAAAAGGTCCACTCATCTACATGTGGGCTGAAATCAAAATGACTAGCATACCTCACTATACAATCCATATGAACCTCACGAACTGAACCCCTGTGAAGCTCCAAAGAATCCCCTGAAGTATGGCTCGCATCATCATCCTCTGGATCGGAATCAGGTAATGTACCATCATCTACTGCACCAAATGAGGAAGTAGCATCCATTAAAGAAAGCATATTATCACTTCTCTTATGCACATACTGATCGACTTGAGTGAATGCGGAATCATTATTACTAATCAATCCTTCCTCACGTCCAATCTCATGTATCCCCTCAATCAACTGCTTAACCACCATAGTATCCGAATTAGTCTCTGAATCATGTGAAGTGGATGCAAAAGATGACTGACTTTTCACTGTGAAAAGGGAGTGATGAGCTAAACTCAACTCAAGACAAAGCTCATCAATCTCCTCATATTTCCGAGTGAGCTCTCGGGAAAACTGCTCTGCAAACCGCATAACCCGATCTCTATCAAATAATAGCCTCAAGTAATCTGATTTGATTACCTCTAATGCTCGCTTGATGGCCTGCGAATTAGTCTCTGAATCATGTGAAGTGGATGCAACAGATGACTGACTTTTCACTGTGAAAAGGGAGTGATGAGCTAAACTCAACTCAAGACAAAGCTCATCAATCTCCTCATCTTTCCGAGTGAGCTCTCGGGAAAACTGCTCTGCAAACCGCATAACCCGATCCCTATCAAATAATAGCCTCAATTGATCTGATTTGATTACCTCTAATGCTCGCTTGATGGCCTGCAAATTTGTAGCAGTAGCTCCAACTGTCAACTGGTGTCGTCTCTCTCCAAGTTGGGCTGTCTGATAAAGGCATTCAACAAACTCATGTGTGCTATTCAAATGTGTCAATGTGTGGACAACCTGCTCATCTATAACTTGTATGTGATCCTGCAATGAATTGGAATCATCAACACAAAATAAACTCTCAGGTGTATCCTCCAATGCACAATGATCAATCTTAGGCCCTTTCACTGCACTGCACTCACCAATCTCATACTTTGAAGTGATGACAGAACTATGCTCATCCTCTGAATCACCAACTACATCAACAACTGAATCCTCAACCACAAGATCAGCGTGCTAATCAATACACACCTCTCCAATATCCAACACATAAGATGAAGTGACCTCATCCTCATCAATTACTACTGCTGCTTTGTTTTCCCCATCAATACAAGAATCAACCTGAACCTCGGTTATGCATGAAACATTCTCTAAATTTTCAACCTCCTTGTTGTCCTCTTCGCTGTCCACAACTGTGCTTGGCTGCAATGAGTCGTTTTCCTTTGTCCCTGTTTTTATTCCAACTGCTAATGGAGGCTTCAACCACTTAGGATGATGTTCTATTATTGTTGTAAAAAACTCATTTTGTTCTTGAAATTTTTGCATCAACTCTATCATGAGTTCCTGGATAGTAGCCATTACCAACACACTACTGCAACTTTGTAACCTTCAGGCTGGCAGGATCAGCTGAGCTTTGATACCACTGTAATGTGCTACCCTCTTCTGAACACCAAATTTCTGCCCTTGGTTTAAGAGTTTTGGTTCGTGATTGTTTTTGTGTTTTTCAATATATATATTTTTTTGTGTATTTTTTTCTGAATATAAATAACACACTGCTGGAAATGAAAATAGCTTCTAACTTTTCCACTACAAATCCAAATACAATGAAATTTGGACACAAGCTTCTTTATATTAAAATAAACAAACCCAATAGAGGAAATTGCGAGATATTGAAAATACCTGGATTAAATGAAGTCTGATACAAGTCTAGAAATGTTCATTAGCATACAGAAACCCTCATATTTTGATCATAAAATCCAAAGTACAGACTTCTTTAGCATATATCCTTTATTTTTGAGTACCCTTTAAGCCAAAAATCACAATGTATATGACTTAGAGCCCCCAAATGGAGCGTTTCTGCTCCTCCCAGCTATCACGTCCCTCTTGAGATTGTATAGCCTGTTAAAACCCTTCACAAATGACATAGATCCCTTCCAAACTGCTGAAGTGTATGGCTGATAAGCTGATCAAAAACTATGAATAATCAGCAATACAAGCTTCTTCAAAACCCAAGCAATCTAATTCAAAATAGCCTCTAATGGTTTGGCCTCACTGGAAACATCTGCAATCTGAAGTAACTCTGAAAATGGCACCAAGTGCACCCCAAAACTCATCAACAAACTGCCACTTTGAAGCTCAAATCATTCCCCGTCACGGAAATGCCACAATCACTCCAAGGATATCTTGCAATCCCAAAAGTGATGTTCCTGTTGGAGGGTTTCGTCTCCAAACAAGCCAAATCTGCCCTTGCCTGTGGTTTTTCGTCACAAACAAGCTGAATATCTTCCTACAAACTCTGCTGCAAGCAAGCTCCTTTCTCCAAACATGAAATGTAATAACCAAAGATGTCTTCAAATGCTCTCACAACCTCTATTTATTCTTTTCTCGAGCTGGTCGACCCAATGTGGGTAGAATGTGGGATTAAACTTCTTTCTTTTTTACTTGCTTTATGTCAATAATTCATTTACTAATGAACACATATAATGACTTAACTCCACAATATCACTTAATCATATTATAATCTCCCAAAGTGGCGTCCAAGCTAGGCATTAATAAAACCACATTAAAATATACATTATTTCCTTCAAAATGAGTACTCATAAGCCCCCTTACAAATTATAAAGTCATACTTAGGAGAATAATATAATAATTTAATGACTTTATAATAATTATAACTTCGACGATTAAAATCTCCATGACCGCTCATCCAAACTCACATCTGAAGATAGAAATGAGTACCCATTTGGCCAAACTAGCCACTCGTAGGACTTCCGCTCCGCCAAAACCAACTTACTAAAAATAGTAAGTTCCCTGCACTGATAACCAAACGGGTCTAGTCAATCAACTAAAGATATATCTGGATACCCATTAAGCCGAAGATGCCAGTCGTACTTTCCGTTTCCCGAGAATCCAACCCTAACTGACTTACTAAAAATAGTAAGTCTCTGAAAATACTGCCAGAAACGGTCCTGAAAGCCGACAACTGTGAATGTAGATCGTCCAACAATATCTCCATAACACCTAGTGTTTCCTAAACACTCGACATTGCCTACGAAACCTTATGAATAGGCAAGTCCATATTACGCTCTGTTAGCTGACTAGGATGGGGACATTACACTTCTGGCCTCACTCCGTCTATATCAATCGATACTGCAGAGGCGATATAATCATCAGGCTGGAGCTGGTCAGCTGGCTGGGATCCGGCTTTTTTGATGCTATGTGCAATTCGAAGCGGGCCCTCTATCTATGAGCTGTTAGTTCACTCGCCCGGGCTCCCCTTGAAATGGAGGCAGGAGGCAGGACTGAGACGCTCTTTTCCTTGCTTCCTCTCAAAAAGCATCTCTTCGCCCTTTCTATCTATAATGCAACCTCTCCATTCTAAAAGGGGTGTTGTTACGGGGCCCGGCTGCAACATTCATTATTGAACCAGCCTTTTCTCCTTCAAACCAGCGAATGGGCTACTCTGTGGGGTGGAAGGAACGGTGGATGTTGAAGGAATGGTGGAGGGAGCTGTTTGAGTGGAGACGGCAGCTGAAGATTGACCGGATGAGATGACAGGAATCGTTTGGGATAACGATGGAGGGGATGGTGTAGATGATGATGAAGGTGTTTGAGGTGGGGAGGTGGATAAATCCACCATGAGAGGAACTTGAGATGATGAAGATACATCAGCACTTGTTTAAAAGGTGCTGAATGCATCCGGGAGGGATCAGCACTTGTTTAAAAGGTCAAAAGCTCGCTCTAAATATCTTTTAAAGGGCTGAGGCTTAAAATAAAATAGAAAGGGCGAACCAGCCACTTTAGAATAGAATATGCCACTTGCGTCCTCTGCCGGGCAGCTCCAGTGGCGGATTGGATCTCTTTTCGCTTGTACGTGACAGTCTCCTTTGGATTCGAGAGACCGATCTGATGGCTCTCTCCTCTCTCAATTAAAAGGGTTGCAGCTTGTCTCAATTGAAAGGGCCGCTGCCGGAGGTACCGATGCTGATGTTGCTGGAGGAAAAGATGCCCGGCGCCTCTCTATTTTAAAAGGCCCGGCGCAGGAGTGGGATCCAGCAGGCCTGTATAATCTGAGATTTTTCCCCGCTGCTACTGATGACACCGGGAGCAATCGGCTTCACTCCCACCTCTCTCTTATATAAGGTTCGGGCTTTGCAGGCTCTTTTTCCTTCTGCGGGCGGCTGGCTGCTTTCTCTCCTCCGTTCTCTTTGGACTTGGATCTGTATCTTCTAACGTGAAGTAATCCTTATACGCTTCAGCCAGCAGTTCGGTGGGATCCTCCTCTTCTTGTTCCGGTTTCTTTGAGGTCTTGGATTCCTCGGTGTTCGTCCCTTTGCCCCTTAAATCTCTCATCACATTTCCCCTTTTCAATAGGTGGCTGTGTATCGTTTGTTTCGCATCTCATCCTCCACCAGGAATCTCCCTTAGGCACTCGACACACAACGGAGAGAGAGGGGAGAGGGGAAGGCGGAGCCGCAGCTTCTTGTTTCTCGTTTGCTGCAGCCGGCGCTCGGATAACGGAGAGAGGAAGAGACCTTGAATCCTCATGATCTCGAGGATAGATAAGCTTAGGGTCGAGCTTACTTACCGGTAAGTATCACATTTTAAAGCCCTTGAACAAGCGAAGCTTTACCTTTAAGGTCTTGGCACAGAGAGGAAAAGATATACCTCCGCTGATGGATGGCCTACCTATACCTCTACCAGATCCGTCCGATCCATGAGGAGTCAGAAGCAGCCCCTCTTTCTGCTGGGGAGAACGCCCGAGTAATTGAAAGCGACAGGCTGCCCCCGCGCCCAAAAGCCCGGGAAGCCTCTCTATTTTAAAAGGAGGAGTACTTCGAACCTCTCTATTTATAATCCGCTTCGAATTAAATTAAATTAAAAGGTGTTCAAGTTTCAGAAGCGCTGGTAATAGAGGTACTAAATCCAACTCCATGAATGAGCCTTTTGTTCCTAGTCGTCATGGTATAGGGCGAAGCCCTCTCTATTTTAAAAGGTTGACTTTACTACTGTGATATTTAGAGAGCGACCAAAGAGAAAGAAAGAAAATCACTCTGAAGAGCGAGCCCCCTGCCTTACTACTTCGATTAACGCTTTTAACCAAATGGGAGAGATGAGAAGAGGTGGGTGATGTGAGAGACCCTAAAGCGGAGCCCCTTTTAAAATAGAGAGACGAAAGCCTCTACTCTATAGTTGTTTTGAATCTCTTGGAGGAATTCTGACTGGGATGATGGATGGATCCTGCCGCTACGGAAGCTTTGGTTAACTGGAGTTAAAGGTCTCGCCGCTTCGATCACTCAAGCTTTGATCCGTTCTCTCCAGCGTCACGGAACTACTTTTCGACACTTCCCCAGAGGTTAGTCAACCGGTCTTTAGACACTCGCCCTTGAAGGGATAGGGAGAGGATGAGTGAATGGGAACAGCAGAGGAAGGGGGGGACCCCTCTTAATTTCATTCGGGTCTTCCGCTTCAGCTTATATCTCAAAAGGTCGCTCACTGGAGAGCCTCGTCTTTCTTCACAGCACGGGACAGAAGCGGGAAAGAATCGAACTATGGCAAGGAACCAAACACTGGCTATAAGCCCCATTCTCTAGTCGAGCACTTTAAATAGCCATGCGCGGCCATGCGCCTGGGGGCCATAGCCATTAAATAGCCAAGGTGGCGCTTTGCTTTTAAATAAGGGAGGGTCGAGTGATCATTATTACAGTAGTAATATCGAGTAGCCCTTGTTAAAAAAGCCGAGTCGAGGCCCCCCACTTTTATAAGGTAAGCATGATCGATCTTAATAAGTATATAAAATAGTCGAGGCTCTTTTAACTTTTTAAGTGCAGCAGCTATCTCCCTTTCAATAAGTCGACCTATTAACCTTTTAAGGGATTTCCTCATTTATTCATTTATCCTTTTTTAGTACTCGACCTTTTAAAACCCCTCATGTATAATCGGCAAATCTTAATACATTTATTCATATATCTTTGACGGGTCTTAGGTCGAATCCTTAAAACAGATCTCCAATTAAAAGCTTTGAATTTGAAGGTGCTCTCCCTATCTGCTCTTAATATAACAAGGGCTCTGGTCGATATGGATGGAAAAGTTACTCAACGCTCTCTATTCCCCTTTTAAAATAGAGAGGGGTCTCTCTGTTTTAAAAAGGGCCGCTTTTAGATAAGGTTGCAACGGCATCTTTGAGAGGGGTATCAATCGACCCCATTTTCATATCTTTTCCATGGGTGGGTCCCACCCCCGGAGAAGAATGGGTTTACTTTGCACTCGACTGATCAGACAGGAGGGGTATCGGCAAGGCAGCAGATGCACTCATCCGGACGGTTATTAAAAGCTCTCTATTTTAAAAGGCCACCGGCCCGTCAACCATTAAAGAGGAAAGGGGAGCGGGACGCAAGCTTAAGATCGGGAACTTTTATTTAAAGAGGAAAGGGCGGCCCAACAGGCAAGGGGAATCGGGCCAGCAGAACTTTCTGAGTGAGTTGCCTACCGCGCCAAGCGTAGCTATTCGGGAACCAAAAAGGACAGATCCCCTCGTCGTCTCCTATTCATTCACGCTGGGTTCCTCGTCTTCCCACAGATGGCATTCCCGTTACTATCTCGTGCCGGGGAGCGCGAGACCTCGTCCTAAAGGTGAGATCTGGAGAGGGGAGAGCTGGGGCCGGTCAGAGTTCCTGCTCAGCTCTCTAGGCTTCCAAAAGCTCTCTTTAACAAACATTGAAGCTCCTCTTTTAAAATAGAGAGAGCGTCCCCTCCACTAAAGAGCTCTCTATCGATTGGACCAACTTCCTCTCCATTTGAGCAGTGAATCATATGAATCTATAACAAGTCGAGCTCTTGAGATAGAGAGGAGATAGAGAGCTCTTTAGTGAAAACAAGAGAAGAGGCGGGGGAGAATCGCTCATTTAAGGGTGGGCTCATATTTAAAGGCCCCGCCAGTCAGTAAGAAGACCTTATAAAATTAAGGTCAGCGCAGCTCTCCCTTTTTTCTCCCCTTTTTTCATTTTAGAGAGGGGGATCTTGACGTAAACCTCTCCCGTTCTTGAGAGTGGATCTTGACGTAAACCTCTCCCTCCCCCTCGATCTCCTTCAGTGATGAATACGTATGAAATTGACTCGCCCTCTTAAGATATAAAATCTTTCTTTCTTTCTTTCTTTTTTCTTTATTTCTTTATATGGTTCACTTTTTTTTTCAAAGAGGTAGAGAGTGTATCGGTTTTTTTTAAGATGGCTGCAGCTTGAATCTCGTTCCATCGGGGAGTCTAGTTACAGCGTTGTTCTCTCTTCGTCAAGTTTGCCTTTATAAGTTCTTACGGCTTTCTTATTTCGGCGAGCCTTTCTCATTTTAAAGAGGTTGGGCTGGTTGGGTCGTTTATGCGTATCTTGGGAGATCGACTTTAGGGGAAGGGAAAGGGAAAGGGGGCAGGAGAGAGCTCTTATGCACTCTTAAGGGAGGGGGAGATTAAGGTTGGGCGGGTTGAAGAGCGAAGGGACACTCGGATTTCCTTAGCCTTTAAAAGGTTGATTAAGCTCGGTTCAGCAGGTTAATGATCATTGGCAGGTTGGCCTTACCTTGCCTTGAAATAGCGCGCGCGCTTTTAATCGTCATTCAGGTCAAGGCGATGGAAGTCGGGCCCTTTCTTTCTCACGGATCCGGGGTTGGGAAGGTTGCCTGAAGCAGCGCTCTCTCCATTTTAAAAGGGTAACGACTTGAAAAGCTCTCAAGCTTCATCTTCTTCGAAGCTATTCCAAAAGGCCGCTGGTCATTGAGTGGGTGGTGCAAGCAAGCAGCGTGCGTTCCACTTTTTAAAGCGGAAGAAGCCCCCCTCTGTTTTAAAAAGGTAGCCCCCCCCATGTTTTGCCTTTAAAACATGGGGGCCCTTTTAAGAGCCCTTTGAAATGGTGGGGGAGGGGAGGGGAGAGGCTTTAAAATGTTTTAAAAAGGGGTATCATACCTTGAAGGGAGATTACCTCTCTATCCTCTTTCCAGTGGGCGATAGCGATTTTAAAGCCGAATTGAAGCTTATCTCCCCCTCGACCTTAAACCTTAAATAAGGATAGAGAGCTCTTTAAACTTTAAGCGGTTGAGCGGGCAGGGGGCTTTGAAAGAAAAGAGCTCCCTTTTCTTTAAATTCTCTTAAGGCTCTCTCCCGACTTACTCGAAGAAAGTTCTATAGCTGTTATAAGGATAGGGAGCAGTTGTTAATACGTATATAAATGAACCCGGATCCACAGCAAGCTTTTCAGCATGGGATCGAACCTTTAGAAAGCCTTCGGGTCGAACCACCCCTTTAAAGCATATGCAATTCAGAATGCTTAAATGAATGGGTTCCTGCCTTAAGATCTCTAAGCTATGTTTTCCAGCGGTTGGGTCGACTCCGGCTTCAAACTTGAAGGAGTCGAGTCACGAAGGCATATATGTATATGTTGTTGCCCCTATTATATTAAAGCGAGATCTTATATGAGGTCGACTCTTCCCTCTGCTCTAAACCCTCAAGGAGTCGAGTCACGAAGGCATATATGTATATATGTTGTAGCGCTTATAATAATTCGGGAGATCTCAAGCCCTTCCCTCTGTTAACGAGTTGAGTCGGTTTTAAAGGTTAGCTATATGGTTTTTGTTTTTAAAAAGGGGGCACCCTATTATATTAAAGGAGATCCTGACATGCCTGCTTCACCGAGTCTATCTATTATATACGCTTTAAAGAGCTCAAAATAGCTTGCTTGCTTTTTAAACCCTTGCCCTTGTTGAAAAAGCCAGGCTAGGCCCCGTGTATAATATAGCGCTTATCTTCATGAATGGTCGAGTGCTATTTTAAAATAGAGAGGAGGCACCCCTCCCTTTTAAGATTATAGATAGAGAGCTCTCCCGAGGCTCTCCCCCCCTCCATTTTAAGATAGGCTTTTAAGGGTGAAGAGAATTTTAAAAATATGAAAAGATAAGCCTCGACAAATGATCAAACAGAATAGATCGATGATCTTGTATAGCTCTATGGTACCGGATAGGCGCTCGGAGAATAGCAATCAAATAAAACGTACTGATTAGGCTTCATCGAAGCCCTTCTATTATCAAAGGCAAGATAAAGCCCTTTAAGATAAAATAAAACCCGGTTTTTGAGTTCTGTAAATCGTTTCATAAGGGGCCACATCTTTATTTGAAAAGGGGAAAAAGAAGAGGGCCAACCTTTAGAATGGATGCTTTACAACATTACAGGTCATTCTGGACTCCTGTACATTCGTTGGGATATCAACCCTCTAAGCTCAACCGACCCCAAGATTATCTCCCATGAAAAAGACAGATTTCCCCCTTCAGAATAGAGAGGGCCAAATCAAGATAATCCTTTAAACTTTCCCATATCCGTTCCTCCCTTTCTTCCAGACCTTTAAATTAAAAGGATCTCCTCTCAAAATAAAAAGCTCTCTCAATACAGAAGCTCTTTTCGATCCAAGCTTCAATACTATATTAAAAGGGTCGGGCTCTCTCCTCTATTTTAAAAGCGGCCTTTAAAAGAAGCTCCGATTAAAAAAGCTTTTAAAGCGCTTGTTGTCTTGGCTGTCCGACTCAAGATTGGATTAACACCACGAACCTTATAGAATAGAGAGGGCTCCATCACCCAATGATGGAAGATCAGCATATCTTTGAGCGGGTAGAGCTGTCAGGACTGGCGTCTTAATTCTAGATTGAGTTGAGGAGCCCCGGGGGTTATTAAAGAGAAGGGCCCGGGGGGTTATTTTGGCAGCCCATAAAAATGTCGTCAACTCCTCCAGAACTCTTTTAGGAAAGTTTAGAGGGGTACTTGGAACGCTCTCAAAAAACTCTTTTACTTTTAAAATAGAGAGGAGTCGTTGCAGTTCGAACAGGAGGCCTATAGTCTTGCGGTACATATGGGAAGCCTTATAGACTCCTTTGTTCGAGAACCTTGTCCGATCAAGATCAATATTGAGTGGGGCGGCTGTAAAGGATCAGAAGCTTTAAGATCAAGGTCTCTTCAATCCCCTAAGATTTTGAAAGGCCTGGTCCTGACATAGTTTTGAGTACCCTTTATAAGTGATAGAAATGGCTACAGCCCCAATCGGAATAAACAAGGGGAAAGAGACGACGACACATTTCATTGGTCAGTACAAGTTTAAATCTATCCCTGCCATGAAACCATTTCATCGGCTTAAGCTACCTCTCTCTATAATCACGGCGACCTCTATATATATGTTGAAAAAAAATGCCTTATTTCTAAGAGCGCCAACTATGGTGAGTGTGCTTCAGCCTTAGGATCAAAGGCATTTCTTCTTGTTGCTTCGCTCTCTATCCCTCCCCCCAGGTGTCGATCTGGGAAAACTGGTCCACTCAGTAGGGAGATGGGGCCTATGCGCACAATACAATGCGGACCGAAGATCCAGCGAGGGTTGCTTACAGAGCAAAAAATATGAGGAAAAAGATGAACACAAGACCTGTAGAGGGGTTTTGACCCTATGCGTGCTTTTTAAGATCCACTGTTGATCTGTAGAGGGCTTTTAATAGGTTGCTTCGTTTTGACCCTATACAAAGTTCGAGGCGACCATCAGGAAGAACTATTGAGGGCTTTTAAAGATGGCTTTTAAATCGTCGCTATAGCCACAAGGAAAATGCCTTAATCCGATCTATAGAGTGAAGAAGGGGTTCCTTTGGAGAGCTCCCATAGGCTCTCTTAAAAGGTGGCCGACATGCAATCTATAGGGTGAAAAAAGATATCAAGCTTCCTTCCCTTTTCAAATGGAGAGGCTCCTAAAGTGAAAGAAGCGCTGTAGAGTTCAACGATGGTGACATCTTATATTATAAAGGTCCCTATGCCTGGAGCGGACCAAGAGATGAACTCTGGAGTCAAACATGATGCACTTCAAAAAGCCTCTATACGGACTAAGGACAGATCGTTGGAGTCTCTTAGTCACGAGATGGAAAGGTTGAGCCTCAAAAAAAAAGGAGCATCTTACTCAATAGATAGATCGCCCTTTTAGGAGTTAGAACCCAGAGAATAGGATTGACCCATAGATAATATTTTTGGAGAATTGAACTCCAGAACCTCTCTATATTTAAGCTCTCTATTTCTAAGGGGCTCTGTGCCGGTTCAAACCTCTCTATTTTAAGGTTCGTTGTCGTGGAGAGGGCCTATTGTCTAATACGACTAGGCGCCAGTTTGGTTCTTGGTTAGAAAGCTCTTAAATGGCCAAGGCTAGGCCTCTATTTAAAAAAGGAGGAAGATATCTTAAAGTTCCGCATTTACTTTGCCTATTTATAGGACTCGACTTTAAGGAGAACTCTCGACTAAAGGAAACAACAATTCAACCCCCGACATAAAGAACCAGAGGGGAAGAAGCCCCTCCTTTTAAAAGGATCCAACCGGGCACTCAATCTCTTGGCCAACCTCTTGTCCCCGGTTTTTATGGCTCTTTATATTACAAAATAAGATGGGAGAAAACCCCAGATCAATGACGAGAGAAAGGTCCAGTCAACCACCTTACCTCAATATGGTTCTGCTCGAGACATCTTTATTTTAAAGGGGCTTTCCCATTTTAAAAAGAGAGGGGTAGGAATGCTTTTAAAAATGAGCGAGTGATTGCCCCTCTATTTTAAAAGGGCTCTAGGAATTGCGGGCTCTAAGCGAGTGGTTCACATCTTTCTCATCCCCAATTCAACAGGTTCAAAATCTCCCAATCGAGGATCAGTGGGCAATAGATTGACTATTTTTTTTGGCCGACCATTCATTCTAGTATTCACAACTTAGGGATAAATCGCCCCTTTTTGACCAATGGGAAGAGGAATGGGATTAAAACCTGGCAACCAAATCAACCTTTCATGGATTAACGGGCAACCTTTTATCAGTTTCCTTGATGCCTTCCTAATAATTAAAAGGGTTGGGGCGCCCTTGTTATTATAACGCTCTCGGCATACGAAGAGGGACCTCTTGAGATATAATACTAACCCACCCAATCTTTAAATTAAATAAGAGAAGAAGACCATGAATGAGCTTTAGCCCCTAGGACCTGACGAATCCTATTGATCAAGTGCACACGCTTCATTCCCATCTCTCACACTTTCCTTCATGAAGCCACTCGATCCATATACTGAATTTGGAACCGCCACTCCGCCACCTGGGCCACTCCTAGCAGTTCGAGGGGGCGCGACTCCTACCATGAATGACCCTACCTTTGTAAAAGCTCTCCGAATCGCTCCCGAACCTTATATAAGAGAGGGCTAGCCGTGGGAACCATTAGATAAATCTTATATGTTGACAATGAATCAATCATTCCTGGTGCGCCTTGCACCTTGTTCGTCCCGAAAATCCAACCATTCAAGCCTAGTCACCCCTCTTTAAAACCATTCTTGAGTACGAAAGGGAGGGGGTTGGGTAAACTTGCATCATGCGTGATAGGAGAAGAACCTCCTTTGATAATGACCAGTCTATTCCTCCGGTTGGATCACCCCGTTTTCCTTTATAAAGCAACCCACCCTAATTAAGTTCTACGAGAGAAAGGGATTTCAATATAGAAGCTTTTCGCACTAGTCTACCAGTCAAGGTTAGCCATATTACGACATGCTTTATTGATGCCAAATGTTGAAATGAATTCAAAGGTTGGTGAGAATGTTGCATCTACCTTCTTCTGAAAAGTTTCTATCTATACGCTCCTTTCTACCTTTTCCATCCATGGGACGAGCTGGCAGCAACCTGTATGTCTGATCAATTCACTATATGAACCAGAACCGCCTGGGCTATGTATGTTGGGAATGGGAGCTTCACTTTACTACCGATTGAGAGGTGATCAACTTAATGACGAGAAATGCGCTCGACCAATCTTGAATAGAGAAAGAGCGATCGAAACTTGTTAATATGTGGATAATAGTATGCACTCGCTCAAGATAGAGAGGGGATAGGGAGAAGGCTCAACATTTGTTTTTCTTTACCGAATCGGTTGAGAACTTGAAAGTTGGAGAGAGCTTTTAGAAAGAAATGTTGCCTCCCCTTACTAATGTTTCATTGCCAAGGTTGAAGCTGCTTCATGAAATGCTGAAAGACCTACCTTCTGGAGAGGAACTGCGGGAATTGAGAGAACGAGAATGGGGCTTCTAAAGAAGAGAGAATTGTGAGAGCTGTAGCCGCATTTATTTAAACAAGACCTCTCAGATCGGTCAAACAAGAATCGGTATAGGGAGAAAGAACAATCGATGAAACAAATGTTTCGATCGGTTGGGCCCCACACCTCATTAAGATCATAGGGTATTCCACCCACCTTAAAATAGATAGATCTCCGTAATGACTGGAAAACGAACCTATGCTCTTGAGCCGACTAATTCTAAAATAGGAAGGCTTGCTGGAACCTTCCGTTTTCCATCTAGCATTTTCAGTTAGTTTCGAACTTGCTTTTAATTAACCCGTGAGTCCCGCCATTCAATTCTTATAAGTAGGGCGTTCCGGAAGGGTTCATCACTAGGTACGTATATAGATGGGAGGATCACCGAACTCACCTACCTATATTCTTTTTTCGGCACAAATTACCTCAACATCAGTCGAGCTTTAAAGTGGTCGAAAGCGGGATTGACAAGTCAGTTCGAGCCTTCCCCATTCTCTCTCTCAAAAGCAAAAGTCTATATGTGAGTGTAGGAGATCCCAGGGCAAATCCCCCTATTTACTTCTCGTATCGAAGCCTGCCCCACACCATTCAATGTCAGGGTGCTCCATGTGGGCATACGGAAAAACCCTCTGTATCTATATAGATAATTGGACCTTCCCCTCCAGTGTTAGAACTAGTCCCCTCCACCCAATAGATATAGATAATCTCGTTGGATAGGGAATTATGGATATACGTACGTACACACGAGAGTGGTGGAGTAGAGCAACGATGCCCATATCTCAACTATTTTTGGCTAATAAGCTGCTCGACTCACCCAAGCCCGACAAGCTGAATCAATTCGGGGAGATGCATTGCTTTTGTTGAGAATCGACATGAGCTTGCGACATACCAACTATCCACCCATTATTTCCGAAAGAGATAGTTTCTTTCTCCCCAATCGGCTCGGCAACACCTGCGACCAGTAGAATAGGTATCTATGGTCCCAACCGGGGCAACAATGGGAAAGCCTCATACCCTAACTAGCAATCAATTGATCGAGCAGCGGGCTAAAAGCACCTATTGATGCATAACCTGTCCTCTGATACTTGGGCAATACTATAACCCCAACCAATATTCTGCCTATTCCACGATTAGAAAGCAAAAGTGCGTATGCATGCAGATCTTTCTCTTACCCCTAGCTAACTTCCCTAGTGATCCCATATAGCATTAGCAACAGGTGCGTGGCCTAGCTTATACAAATATACTGGGTTCTCTAGTGGTTGCGGGTGCTATGCCATACATATAGGTCCAGTGGTTGCAAGCAATAGGATGTGGAGGTGACTCCCTTTGAATCCGGTTAATAAAGAAGGGATTCTTGTTTCTCGTATTTGACCCGGTGGAGGAAGGGAGACCAATCCAAAGATAGACTGAGCATCCAGGATTCGCCCTTCCTTTTCCCTCTCAATATGTTTCTTGAGGGCCCCACTATGACAATGAGATTGACCTTTGAATGTTGGAGATAGTTGATGCTCTTCCAACCCGATTTTCTTCAACATCGTTTTCACGTACGCCGCCCCAGATAAAGTCTATCTGAAATGCATTCTGCGCTTCAATTCCCTCATGTGCATATGGGGAGCGCTCTTGAAAGCAATTCCCTCGACTAGAGAAATGTGGGAGAGCAAGCAACCCACTTTTCATAGTACTCTTTGTGTGGTGTCAACTCATTCGGTGATCATCGAAAGCTGCCTGTCTCTATTTCCTACTAAGAAGAAAAAGTATAGCCCTCCCTTGCCCCATATTTAATATTTTCTCCATAGTTGCTTAGTGAAATCATTTCATTTTTCATAGTCTTTTGAACCAGTATAGCCTGCCCACCCCAACCCTAGGCGATGAGGCATCATTCTTCCATGCATGAAGGCTTGGGCTAACTAAGAATAGTATTAAGTAAGCTCTTGGGGTCTCAGAATCCCTTATGGCAACGCGTCCACCCCCCCTGCCTCTCTTTCTAATGTACCGACCCCACTACCGCTATATATGTTTCGGATCCATGAAATGTGTTCACTATCGCTATAGCATAGAGTTTTCTAGACAAGAACTATACTACTCCTCCCACCCAGATGGGCTTGGTAAAGGGATAGTCCATTACAAACATTTTAGATTGGAGGAACTAGAGGTATGCATTCCGCTCCAATTGGATGGCAAAGAACGTAGGCCCGACGCATCTCATTCCTTCTGGATCAGAAGACCTTGTTCGTTAGGCGGGCTTGGATTTTCACTTCTATATTGGGGGTTTAGATTCCAATTTTCCAACTTCACTTATAATTAATAGTAGGGGTAAGGCTGGCTGCGTATTCCATTCCCGGGAAGGGAGCCGGGCTTATAGGTCTCGAACCAAGCTTTTCCCTCTGCATGAACCCTATTGGGTTGGGGCCTAGAGGCGCAAAGCACCCCAGCCCAGCCAAGGTGTTGCGAGTGTTCAAGACCCAGCCGATCCTTCTCCAGGGAAATGAAGAACAATTGGCCATATGAATGACTTGGCGATGCAATTGCTTTGGATCCACACACACGAGGGGGTAGTAGATCTTCTTGCCCCAACCTTCACAAATAGTCGGGCTTACTAGCTAGGCTTTTCTCTTCCCATAACTAGGTTTCTTCTGTTCGGTCTCGAAGCAAGGCTATTCTGTCCCCCAACCCCCAATACCTATCGGGTGGGTGGGGGTAGAAAGGGCGGACCTCTCGCTCACTAATCAGTCACTAGGCCTATCATTTATTTGGTATAAAGCCCTCCCGAGGGAAGGGTAATGAAGCGGATCTGACCAAATATCTAAAGCCAGTATTTGACTCATTACGG
This sequence comes from Wollemia nobilis, assembly GCA_028583015.1. Lineage (NCBI taxonomy): Eukaryota > Viridiplantae > Streptophyta > Pinopsida > Araucariales > Araucariaceae > Wollemia > Wollemia nobilis. The sequence continues at coordinate 677,776 of JAQPPZ010017078.1, read as the reverse complement.
TCCACCTTATATGTCAGTCAATGAATAGACTCAGTTAGGGAGGGTTTTTGAAGTCCATCTCCGCTACCAGTGGAAGGGAAAAAGCGCTAGTGGAAGCCTGAATGACGAGAGGTTAGTTCGGAGGTCTATAGTGGGCCAACCCCACCTACTGGTCTAGGTTCGTCTACTACATCCATGTATCTCCCAATTCAATTCATTGATTCATTCATCTACCACCCTTTGGGTTAGGGGCGGTAAGTGAACGCTCTAGCTTCTCCTCTTCCTTGTAGAAATAAAGAATTTCGAAGTATATTCCTTTCTCTAAGCAGCTCCAATTGGATGGTAGTTGTTTTTATAAGCCCAACCCCGACTATTAGCAAACGTAGACCAAAAGTTACTGATTAGAAAGTTTTTGCCTACACACTATTCATACGGATGCAACTAATAGAACGAATCAATCATCACTCCCACCCACCATAACGTTTTGATTCCCATTCTTGCAAAAAGTTGGGCTGAAGAGGAAGTTGCTTTCACCACTTCTACCCCAAAAATAAGAAATGAAGTGCCATCTATTGGAATATTCATATAGAGGGAGGAGAAGAAGGTGCCCCAACAAACAAAAGAGTTGAAGGTTTTCCCAATCCATAAATTCCGCCCTGAGTTGAAGTCCCAATTGCTCGGGAAATCGAATCCCAATTCATCTCAATTACATCGAATAAGCGAGTGCATTTTTTTGCCAGGAGTTGGCCGAATGAACGGTCGAGTATCTCGTATGGGAAAGGAGATAGACCTTTAAAAAATGAGATAGGGGTTTGCCGAGAACTCATTGAATGTCTTAAGATTTACCCCTCGGAAGCCAATCTCTTAAAAAAGACCCTCTGGCAGATGGGGGGGAGAGGAACCATGCTATTCCTTTTCCCAAGTGGTAAGCGGGGGAACCAAAAACCCCTTACTAGAGAAGGGAGTGCAACATGCATGGAATTCAATGCGCTACAACAATCATTCGGTATCAGCATGCAAAGGTTCGAATCCTTCTACTCCATATCTCTTGGTTCTCCCGAATGATCCTTCTTCGATCGGGAGCGGAACAACCAACATGACTGAGGCACGAGGCTTTGCATCTGACATGTGTCGACTTACCTATATTAAGTGTTCTCGTCCCGGTAGTTCAGAAGTGGACTCGCACTCACTCCACTATAGATCTACCCAATCTTGGCTATATCGATCTGATGCAATGAATTGCCGTGATATGTGGAAGATCTCTCCCACCCCACCCTTTATATTATTTTGGGATTCCGAAAGCATCCCGCTGATTCCCCTACACACGAGAGATCCCTATTCGTTCCTATCTCGAGTCAATTCGGCTCCTGTTCTCCCACTCTTTTCTTCCGAAACATTGAAAGAATGATGAGCGGTGCCGTCCCCTATCTCCGTTCCTGGCCGGTCGCTAAAGAATCCTTTTACAGCATCAGACATTTGAAGTCAACGCCCTGACCCTTCTCTTTTGTAATAGTCCATCTATTCAAAGATCCATTACTATCTCTCCGGATCCCTATCCGTGCGTGGTGTGTGGGGTTAGTCCTATTGGCATCTGTGATATGGTCGGATCTGGGTAGATGGAATTGGAAGAAGAGTGGGTTTCAATAAATACCGGCATCAACTTCCTCTCCGAACTAGTTGCTGCGACCAGCAAGTAGCGATCGATCTAAGAGAGTAAATGTTGCATTTAGTGTTATTATCCATCACGAGCACTGCTCCACCAATGCCAAACAACGTAATAGGTCGGAATGAGCCGCGTGTGTTTCATAGGAGTCTAAGGCGGAGCGCGAAGGGGAATCATCAGAGCGAAAGCGAAACCCCCTTATTTATCAGATTCCACTTAATATAGAGCAGTCAATTCGTTGAACTTTATTTATGTAAGCTCGACTTTCCTCTTTAACAGAAAGACCTAGATAGATACTACCTAAGTAAAAGGATAATCTCGGATGGATAAGCATGCACGCTCTACATACAATGAAAGAGATCTCATGTAAAACCAGTTTGATGTTGACCTCCCGCCTTATCGTGAAAGAAGGAAAAAGCGACAAGTCCATTTTGTTTCCCCTCAGAAAACGGATTCCAGCACCAACTATATCTCTGAGCAAGCTACGACTATTTGCGAGTACCAGTTTCCCGATGCATAGCAATTCCCATGCGGGGGAGCTTTTGTCATCTACAGATTTCGATTTGTTTTTATAAACGCCTATCCATTAGAGCAATTTACGTTGCGATCACTTACTAATTAAGGCACATTCCAGAGCTTAGCCTGAAAAAAAACATCTCTCGATTTTCTTAACTTTCTATAATAAGGTATCTGGTTTTCTCAATATTGTTTAGAAAAGATAAAAAGTATGTGAATAGGAACGAAGTGAGTGCCCTTACTGAACAACCGCTTGATGAATCAATTATTTAAGGGGCAACAACGAGCCCTTATCGATGAATCGCTTAACCTTCGAACTTTGGGCTTGGTTGGCCTTTCATCCTTGCCTTAGCTACCTCGGTCGGCCTTTACCCAACCAACTGGAGTCCTACCACTGCAATAAGCTTGCCCGGGGTTAAAACTTCCTCGTGGACCGAATTGTCTCCTCTCGGGGAGACACTACAATATTATTCCTATCGGTTACCCATCTCTATTGGTAGAGGGAGGGATATCCTAAAGGTCTCTCAATCCCTATCGATCAACAATGCTTAAATAATCTATAGCGAGGGAGAGGGGAAATAGCCCAATTAGTTAGAGTGCTGGTCCATCACACCTGAGGAAGTGGTTTCGAACCCTGCCTCCCGCGGGGTATAGCGGGTACGGAGCAATGAAAACAAGTGGGTTAACCGAAACTTCCACAGAAGCACCTGAGGCTGGATCATCTCAGTAGGAATTCCTTAGAATTCCAAATAGCTAGCGTTCTTTAGTTCGGTACCGACATGCCCCAAATCCTTCCACTATATACCTATATGGTTTAGCGGTTCTCACTCTCTAGGACTTTCCAGGTGTAGCGCTTAATGGGTTGGGGATCTGTTGCCACATTTTGTAAAGGGGTATAATTTTTGAAAAAAATTGAAAACCTACTGCTGCTTCCCTCCTTCCTTTCAAGTTCCTTCTTGACAGTTTCTTGCAGTTTCCGGCTCCTATGCTGTTTGTTTTTTCCCTCTTTGTTGTTCCAGTTTTTCAGCAATTTCGGCAAGTTCGGGAAAAGCCCAAAATTGTCTAAGTGTTGGGCACTCCCGTGGTCGCTCCATTTTGGGAGCGATTTTGGGAGTCGCTCCCTCTCCCGGGCGATTCCCAGCTTCGCCCTTTTCTCCAAGCGACCGGCGGCATTTGGTGAAATTTTCTAAGTCTTGAAGTACGCGCGACGCCCGTCGTCGCCTCCATACTCCAGCGCCGCCCGTCGTCGCGACAAGTTTTGAGCGAAATTGGGCAGAGAAGTCAGCGAGCCAAGTGCAAAATCGTCTAAGTGTTGGAACTGCAGCGACACCCGTCATCGCTCATTTCCTCCAGCGCCACCCGTTGTCGCAGCAAATTTTGAGCGACTTTGGGCGGAGAAGTCAGAGCCAAGTGCAAAATCATCTAAGTGTTGGAACTGCAGCGATGCCCGCCGTCGCTCATTTCCTCAAGCGCCGCCCGTTGTCGCTGCAGTTTTGGAGCGACTTTGGGCGGAGAGGTAAAAAATGAATTTTTTTTCTAAGTGTCCTCTCGGGCATCGCTCCATTTTGGAGTGCCGCCCGTCGTCGCTCCCCCGTTTTGAGCGAAATTGGGCGAAAAGAGAAATAAGAAAACATAAAAAATTCAAGTGTGGAACCTCCCGCCATCGCTCGGTTTTGCCAGCACGCCCGCCGTCGCTCAGTTTTGCCAGCGCCGCCCGTCGTCACTGTCTTTCTCCAGCGCCCGCCGTTGCCTCTCCCTAAGTCATCTAATATCAGGGAAGAATCAAGTCGCTGAAATTTCTAAGTCAGAGGACCTCCCGAGTTCGCTCTATCCTGGAGTGACTCCCAGGGTCGCTCTCTTCAGCGACTTCGGTCATTTCTCCCTTCATCAGCTAATTCCAAATGAAGGCCAAACACCTACGGTTTCTGGCCTATCAAGATGTGACAAAAGATGTGCTACCAAGGTACGGGGTAGATGAGCATTGAAGAACAAACTGTACCCCATCTACCGCATTCAACCGGACCTGATTTTCCCGCCCACCAGACCTGTCCGGGGATGTACAGTTTTCAGAGCAGCCATATCACAAGTACAAGTACAACCGACAGGAGTCCAATCCAGGCACCTTTTGGCACCTTTTTGCAGCTTTTGTCAGGTCTTGAATTCTGTGCTTAAATGTAATTTGGGGGGAAAATTCCTGCTATAAATAGCAGATGAACTTCATTGTAAAAGGGTGGAAGGGGAACATATTGCTAGGAAAGCTGTTGTAACTGAACGTTTGCTTCTGAATCAAAGTATACTTGGCTCCATTATTTGTCTCTTTCTTTTATGCTGCCTTCTGTAAGTATTTCTGCATCGTGTCATTTATTTTTCTGATTGCTGTCATTCTGCATTCTGGATCTCAGCATTGGCAATTAAGTAGACCTGGAATACCGAATGAAGGATACATAGGAAGGAATCACAGTAGTGGTTTCTGTTACATACATTGTTTTGATTGTTGTTAGTTTAGTGATAAGTTAGTGACCGTGCTGCTTGTTCTTTCCCACCAGAAACACATGACATTTATGTTTCTTTTTGCATTTTAAATCTCTTTCCAGCACTTTTATCTAAAAAACCAAGTAGATTAGTATAGGAGCCGACCTTCTCCGGAGATTGGCACTGAAGGCATCCCTTCCTTCCGGCCTTTCAATCTGTTGGGCGAATCTAGGGCGCAAAGGATTAAAATCCTTTCCTAGTGGCAGATTCGTAACCAACAGGACCCAAGGATCTAATATTTTTAAATACGGGTTGAATTGGTTTCGTTGAAGAAGAAAATTCATACTCTTCCCACCCATCTTGAATTGGTAATGTGAAAGTATGCGTTGCTCGCAACCACTAGTTAGTAGAGAAAGATATATGGTATCTGATCCCGCTCGTTCCCCATGCTTCATGAACAACTATACCAATAATGTGCGTGGACGTACTGTAGGGAAAAAATATTTCGTTCAGCGCTTGCTACTAATAGATGAGGGTCTTGATTTCCCACATCTCCGTTGGTTACCTAGATGCCTCAGGAACCAAGTCGTTGTGACAGTCCTTCGGGAATCGATTGCGCCCTTGAAATAAATGGGTTGAAACGAGAGTGGACTGGGGAGGTAGAGAATTCCTTCTAAGGGGAAAAGGATGCACATGATTGCATTCTTGTCTTTCGGGCGGGTCCGTTCTATTGTATAGCAAGAGGTCGTTCAACCGGTGATTCCTTTGGAGACGTATATCATTACCCCTCATATGAATGGGGGTTGGGGCCGTTCTACCTCGAGTTCGTGAATGGGAAAGGTGGGGTCTTGCTGCTTCTAGAAATAGGATAAGGTTTTGAACGTGAATTTGTTTTAATGTAGAGTATGTTCGCCCGGTTGCTAATACGTTCATGATAGACCCGATCCCCCCACCTCACCCTGACGCTTTCTTTCCCCACTACAAGCTTGACCAACTATCTGAGATGCATTCAACGTAAATGCCTGTTAATTAGCAAGGCTTGACCCCCTCACCTATATGAAAGTTTTTGTGATAGGGAGGGGTGGGTTTGGGGAAATAAGGCAACTGTGAAAGTGTTTTGATAACCTTGTTAATTTGTAATTGCGGCATTGTTTGAAAGCGAACCAGTATGACGTCAAATCTTGTCGTAGGAGTTGAGAAGAGCAGGTTTTTGTTTGGCCGTGTAGTGGTGGCCGTGTAGCGGTCCACTACGATGATTCACAAGAGAATCTTCAGGACCACCCCAACTCTCCCTTTTCTATATAATAATTTAGGAATGTCATTTTGAACATATATGATAATAGATATTAAAGGCTGGATTGATCTATTATTCTCTGAGTGGATCCTTGAAACTAGAACCTATAACAATATTTCTGGAGTACTTGGGAGAGGGAAGCGCCATTATTACCATGAAACTATTGGTCGAAACTTCAAACCAGTAGTAGATGGTTTCGGTTTTGTCTCTAGGGTTGCATGGCAGGAACAAGTGGTAACCACTAATTCGCTTCATCTTAGCAAATATGACTAAAGTAGTTCAGTCCTAAGTCTGCTCAATCAAAATTCCCTATCCACTCGTTCAACAAAACCTTATTCAGAGCAGGGATGGCTTATTCCAATCAAACTTTCTCGTTGAGAGAGACCAATTGGCCACATTAGCTGCTATATCAGTCCAAATTTCTAGAGTTGAGAAAGCCTTCTATACCTGATTCCCCCTCCTAAAAGTACATCTATGCCTCGTCTTGGGCTAGCCATTTCGCACCTTCCAAACCGATTGATGAAAAGGGCATTTTCGGATTTGAGGAGATGGAAGAGGAAATACCATCGCGATGGATTTGATGTATATAGGACTGACTGCGTACTATCCTTGCTAACCATCTCTTATTCATTGGCACCTTTGTTAGAACTGTGAACCAGGTAGATCTTGGGTCTCCTTTCGCCAGCCCCACTTTACCGCACAACTCCATTTCTTGAATTTGAGGGGTATAATGAAAGCCTGTAGTGTCGGGGGGACCTCGCCATCATAGACCCCTACCAATTGCACAACTATTTCAAAATAGCGAAATCTCTTTGTGCTAGTGGACGGGGTAGAAGGTACCGCCCATTGGGATTCCAACAGACTATTTGAACTGGATCGAATAAATCCCTCTTCTGCAACTTTATAGTTGTCTGAGATCCCTAGTGTCCGATGGTTTCCTCAAAACACGGGTGCGAAGACGTGACGCTGCAGACCCACCCAAGATCTGTAGTACTGCCGAAGAACGCCAATCGCAAGCCATAGCTATCTCAAGATTCAGGAGGTTGGCTTATAAAAACCACTACCGGATCTGATGCACGAAATTCCTTGGCTTCATGAACCTCGCACAAGTAAACGAAACGGTTAGACAAAGGGGGTAGATTCCATTTATCTGGTAGTAAAAACGAATGTCAATGACTGACTGATAGAAGGTTATCCGCACCCGTATTTGATGGTCATGAATGCATCGATATCACCGGTTCGCATCTTCTGAACCTTGAAGAAAATCATTTCAATTAATTAAATGAGAGAGAGGCGCTTGTTTAAATAAATGGTGTTTATCGAGATATTATTCATGATTGGTCACCACATTCAACATCAGGAAAATATGTTGCTGTGACCAGTAGACAAAGCCACTTCATAAGTTTTCTTTGGGTGCCCAAAGAGCCAATACTGAGTTGGGAGAGCCCAAAACCTGGCCTTCTGTTAGTCCGGTGGATCGATCGGGGCTATCCTTTAGGGACATGACTCGCATGGGAACAAATATCATTCTGCTCATTTTGGTGCCATTCGAGACTGTTCGATATTTAGGACATCTCCTAATTAATTGCTCAACTTGGCCATTCGATCTCTCTTTGTACGATATGAACTTGGTGATCGGCCTTGTAGCCACCATCGACTCATCCTTGGCCGTATTTTGCCACATGCTGTCTGTAGGTGTAGTTTAGCCCATCGCTAATTCCCAGGTGATGCTACGTCCGCTCATCGGTCCTCCCATCCATGCCAATCCTGGGAGTCTACTTACAAAAACAATTGTTCAAGGTATTTGAATCAGTCTGATGTTAGTCAATCATCTCCCAAAAGTGGGATTGCAGATCCGGGATGATTGGCACGAGGGCTACGAGGGACATACCATGGCTAAATATTAAAGGGGTAGCATTGAAACGAGTGGTCATGAAATGGCTGAGATGAAGGGAGCGATTTGGAATGCTGCAAAACACAGATTGACGGGAGAGATGGCTTATGGGAACCATGTTGTACCAATGGATTGGGTGTAGCTGAATGCTATTCACGATTTCCTTTAACAGGTTTTCTCAAAAGCTCCAGGTTCATATACCCCTCCTTGGTACAATAGTAGGCAATTTCCACCCCACATGAACCCTAATTGTTGCAAGTGGGGCCCTCCCCCTATTGTATAAGTCGAGCACTTTACCCCTCTCCCTTCAGTAACCTTCGGGAGAGTGCCTCTATTGAGCCCTACCTCCTATTGTATAAGTCGAGCGCTTTGCCCCTCCATTCTTTTCCGCCAGTAGAATTCATCCCCAGGTAGCTGAGGTAAGAGTCTCTATTGGAGATCATTTTGTCGCACTAGTACCACAGTGGCTAGGTGCCTCCCCTGACTGGGAGCATGGGTAACTCAAAGCCCTTCATGTAATGGATATCAAAATCATATTGGCAAAGGAATTATTGATTATATACGTAGCAACAAGCCCCGTCTCAAAAAATTTGGGCATGTTTAATAGAGATTGGGTGAAGATGTATTTCAGACTCCGATGATCCGACCTCAACTCGAACTTGCGACCTAGCAGATAATGTCACACTTGTAGAGTATAAACTACTGCAGCGAGTTCCAGTTCAGATTCTTAAGGTGGGTGGCATAGTTAGTCTCATAATCCTTCCTCTTGCGAGCATCTTAGCTATCACTCATCCACTTGCAATGGGAGCTCCACCAAGGATGCATCCGTGCATACTATGAAATCCATTATCTCGGACTCTGGACTAGTGATGGGTAGAGACATATCATCGATTTATTTAACAGAGATTCTTTGGCCTCGACTGTTAGGAGAGACTAGTGTCTGGGGCCATTGGAGAGCGCCTTTTTGGGCACCTCCCCTAACGCCCTCTCTCTCACTCTCTCCGTTCTTTTGTATTGCAGCCCTCTTCTCTCTTCCCATTCCCTTTGGCCTGCTTATTGGGTTGAGTCATTGTATTTATCTTTGTTTCTTTCTTTGTTGGGCACTTTGGCCCGTTCGTTGGTAGTTATTGTTGTCCTTTTTATAGTCCCTTGGGTTATCTTTGGCCCACCATGGACATTAATAATATTTCATTTCATCATCAAGATAACCTTGAGGGCTTAACCATAAATAAATTAAATGAGTTTTAAAAATAAATATAATAAATCAAATAATCAAAATATAATTTAATCTAAATAGTTTAATGAATTTAAATTTTTGATGAAATTTAAAATATAATATAATATTAAAAATCGCGAAAGGAGTTCGACGAAGGAGGAGTTCGTAATATCGCGGAAGCAGGAGTTCACCGAAGGAGTTTGCAATATTGCGGAAGCAAGAGTTCACATTATTGCAGCCTTCATTCAGTGGTCGACATAAAACCCACACAGTCAGTCAGCAGAGGAGCGGTGGCAGCAACACTAGTATCAGTGCGGTTTACAGTTTGTAGAGGAGGAGCATTGAGCAAGTAGATTACCTCTCAGGAGCAGTTGGTAGTGAGGGTGAACGCGAGCTAGCCAGGAGCAGTTGGTAGCGAGGGTGAACGCGAGCTGGGAGTGAGCGTAGCCATCCAAGAGCAGCTGGTAGCAAGGGTGAACACGAGCTAGGAGTGAGCGTAGTTGGTAGTGAGTGCCGTGAGCTGGGAGCAATTGCAACCGGTAGTGAGTGCAGGCACGATCCAGGAGTGAGTGCAGCCAGCAGTGAGTGCAAAAAATTTAGGTAACATGGAAAGAAAGTCATTTGTGAAAGTGCTTACTAAAAGTATGAATGGCCAAGTCGGAAGATTGGATGCCCTACCTAGCAATAAAAAGAAGAGAGAATCTATGGAAAACCCAGTCCAGGTAGCAGATTCTACACCAGAAGTTATTATCAAGGATGAGATGATTGAGCATGATATAATGATTCTTAAAACCAGAGGGTTAATTTGTAAGTTTCATGGATATTGGCTAGGTTTTTCTGAGATTCAAAATTGGATAAAGTGGAAATGGGGATTGAATTCAAATTACTCAATGACTTTTCTTCCAAAAGGAATTTTTCTCATTATTTTCTCTATTGTAGAAATAAGGGATTAAATAATGGATGGACGCCCATGGTTTAGGGGTAAAAATGGATTATATTTAAGACCTTGTAGTGAGAATTTTTCTGTGGACACAGAAACTATTAAAAGGCTTCCAGTATGGATTAGGTTTTTTGGACTTCCTTATCAACTCATCAATAAGGAGGTTTTGAAGAATATTGATAATACCCTAGGTTAATTCATCTAGGAGGGACCAACTACTAAGGAGAGAAGGCATGTTGTATACACTCGAATATGTGTTGCCATGGATATTTCTAATCCTTTACCGCAATCGATTAGGATTAAATCTGAATCAAGAGAATGGGATTAGCAAGTGGATTATGAAAACATTGCATTCCGATGTCGCAAATGTCATGAAACTGGGCAAATGGCAAGAGACTGCAAAGTAAAAATGGAGGAAGAGATGGATTTTTTTGCGCATGAGGGTAGTTTCAATTTGAAACAAGGAGACCATATCATAGGAGAAGCTAGGTCAAATCAAGGCATTTCCACTCCTAAGAAAGTGGCTAGAAAAATCCCTCTACATCATCAGATGGCGAAGGCCATTACAATTCACTCGAATCAATCATTAGAAGGAAATAATGATATGGGAGATGAGGAAGTACAATGCACAAGTTCAAATATAAAAGGAGCTAAAGGTGCGAAGGAAGAGGGGAAGACAAATTTTAATATTAAGGAAGATGAAGAGACAAAATTTAAAGCAAATGATGCAAAGGAGGTCAAGCTTAATCTAGGTAAATCGTCTTTATTATCCTAAGTAGCTTAAAATCTTCTCCTTACAAAAAAAAATGAAAGTAGTACGGAGTGTATTCCTTGCACTTTAGGATTTCAAGAGCAGTATAGTAAAAAAATCTTGTAGAGGATATCCAAGGAAATTTAGGTATTTTAGTACAACATAAGAAAGTGATGACTATGGAGGATCATCTATGCAGTTTAGAGTTTTCAGGGCAACATAAAGAAGAAAATGTTATTGAGGCTATTCCTTGCACTTTTGAATCTTTAGGGAAACATAAATCTTTAGAAGATAAGTCCCCTTTTTGAACAATATGAAAAAAAGGAAGATGTCATGTCCCCTTTCTGAGCTCGTCAGCATTGGCACAGTGCATAGCCTATTCACGCGATCCTGTAGGCTATGGGAGCAGTTTAAGGATCTCGGAAGTCAGTTGGAGCAGTTTCCTAATTTTTAGGGCCGTGCTTTTTTCGAAGCAGTTTCTATATTTGGACGATTCGACCAAAAGGGTATCCAAAAATGCTATCGAGATGTTGGCTTGGGTCTTCCGGTGCAATTATTTTAATACTCGTAATTATTTAATTATAAAGTCGTATTTAATTAAATAGACTTTATATTATGTGTGCACATAAGTCACTTAAGTGAATTATTAATTATTTGATAAAGTGACTTAGGGAGACATAAGGATTTATTAAAAAGGGGGTTTTTTTTATCCCACATTGGTTATGTTATGATACAGCCAGGCCGAGTCAATAATAAATAAAGTGGTCGGGCTCTCATTCCAGCATCCTTGAACATTGAATATATTGCTTGATGCATTTTGGAGAATTTGCTTGCAGATTCGAGCTTGTTGAGAACGAAAACTCTCGGCAAGGACATCCACTACGGTTGTGAAAGATCAGCTCTATTGGATTTTGGTTGTCTTCATTCAGAGGGCAAATTGGAGATCAAAAGAATTTCTGGTTCGTCATTGATATCTTGTGTGTTGGGAGATAGCAACGATTTATACCTGTAGACGGTACTTATTTGGAGGCTGTAGCAGTTTACTATTCACGCAGTACTGTAGCAGTTTACTATTCAAGCGGCACTGTAGCAGTTACTATTCACACGGTATTGTAGCAGTTTACTATTCAAGCGGCGCTGTATCAAATTACTATTCACGGCACTATTCACAAACTATTTCCAGAACGTGGATTGCTACGATTTGTTTTCAGACTTGAGGAAAATCGGGTATTTTCAGTGCTGTTCATCATTGTAATTTCCCTTGCAATTAAGTTGTTCCAGTTTGTGAAGCTTTCTTTCAGCAGTTTATTGTATGTTTAAATCCCATAAAAATACCAAAAAAAAGAGCATATATTTGAATTAAAAGAGCAAGAAATTTGTGTTTTTTTTTACTAGTCAAAATAGATAGGAAACAATCCAGAATAGGGTGGGTTGTTACGGAAGAGATTGATGAAGATGAGAGTGGTGGCAAGAATGGAAGAAGGAGAGGAAGGCTATCACAAAAAGAAAAAAGAGAAAAAGAAACTCAAAAGGATATTGATTTGGGAAGCCAAATAAAAATATCACTTGTGCTAACAAGAAGTGGGGTTAAACCCACTAATAAAAATAAAGTGTTGATGATGAAAATGATATCATGGATATTAGGGGTATGAATAAAACCCCTAAAAAAATAACTATTTAGGAATTGATAGGTTGTTATAGCCCAGAGTTTATTTTGATACAAGAAACAAAATTACGCAGTGAGGAATGTAAGGATGCTTTTAAGAAGATCTGGAGGATAGGTGATTGTTTAGCAATTTCTTTTACAGGAGCTTTAGACTGTATTGCAATAATATGGGACAAATGCAAATGGGATGGACAACTATTAGAAGCAAAAAGTAATTGGGTTGCTGGATTATTTTGCAAGAAAGAGGAAAACATCAAAGTTGGGGTTATAAATGTATATTGTCCAACTATAGTTACTCCTCGTGAAAGATGTTGGAAGGACCTTAGTATATTTTTGTCAAATACAATGATGATTCATTGTGATCTATGGATTATTGGGGGTGATTTTAATACTATTATATCTCCTTTGGAAAAGAAGGGTGGCATTCCAGGATGGTCGAAATCAATGCAAGATTTTGCTTCATTTGTCAATTCAAATGACCTTTGGGATGTTAGTCCCTCAAGCTTTCAATACACATGGGATAATAGACGCATTGGGAAAAGTCATATAGCAGAGAGACTAGATAGATTTTTGTTATCCAATAAATGGTTGCGAACAAAATATACAATCTCTTCAGATATTTTATTGCGAGCAAGATAAGATCACAAACCCATTCTTTTGACTTGTGAGTCACCTAACAATGGTCATCCAAAGCCATTTCGCTTCTTGTCTATGTGGCTCCAAGACCCTGATTTTTTCCATATGGTTATGTTATGGTGGGATGAGTCAAAATTTGAAGGATAATGTATATATAGGTTTGTTCAAAAGTTGAAATATTTAAAGGAGCAATTGAAGATATGGAATGTCAAATATTTTGGTAACATTTAAAAAAAAAAATGAAATTGAATCCAAGCTCATAAATTTACAAGAGATAGTAGAAATTAATGGAAAGGACCAGGATTCTTATGTGAAAGAAATGGCTCAAGAAAGGAGATAGAAATACAAAATATTTTCATGCTACAACAAAAACAAAATTTTTTGTTCATCATATTAAAAATATTATAACTCCAGATGGAAGAAATATTGAGGATGAAGAAGATATAAGGAAGGAAGCAATAAATTATTTCAAAAATATTTTGTCAGATTCTAGGCAAGATAAGGAGGCACAAGAAAAACTTCTGCAAAATATTCCATCACTTATCACTCAAGGACAAAATGAAAGCTTGATGAAGAATATTTCTATGGAGGAGCTCCATGAAGCAATTTTCTCTTTCCATCCTAACAAGGCACCTGGCCCCGACGGATTTCCTGCAATTTTTTTTCAAATATTTTGGGATTTTATTGAAGAATGATATGTTAGATGCAGTTGAAGAGGCTTGAAAAAGAAAGGCTATAATAAGTGAGATCAATGCTACTTTTATTACCTTGGTTCCCAAGAAAGATGACACAAAATATTTTGATAACTTTCGTCCAATAAGCCTTTGTAATATGATTTATAAGATCATTTCAAAAATTATGGCAAATAGGTTAAAGGGCATTCTAGGGTGTCTTATCTCAGAGGAACAAGGTGGCTTTGTTCAGGGTAAACAAATTCTTGATGGTATAATTATTGCACAAGAGGCCATACATTCTCTTCATTCTATGAAAAAACTAGGTATGCTTTTGAAATTAGATATGAACAAAGCATATGATAGGGTTTCCTGGAATTTTCTACATGCTATTCTCAGAAAGTTTGGCTTTGATTATAGTTGGTGTGAGTGGGTTAAATATTGTTATAGCACTGCAAAATTTTCTATTTTGATCAATGGTTCTCCTCTTGGGTACTTCAAGTCATCTTGTGGACTTCGTCAAGGTGATCCTCTTTCTCCTTATCTATTCATTATTCTGGCAGAAGCATTAGGGAGAGCCTTTTCAAAGGCAAAAATGGAAGGAAAAATCAAGGGTATTCAAGTTGCAAAAAATGGTCCCTTCGAATCCCATCTCCAATTTGTTGATGATACTTTTCTTTTGGGCCATCCCTCAGTCAGTGAGGCCATGGAGTTCAAATCAATATTATCATGTTATGAGAAGGCTATTGGACAGTTGGTAAATACTTCAAAATCCAGGATCTTTTTCATTAATACTGCCCTAGATTTACAACAAATTATTGTGAATATTTTAGGGTTCAAAATTGAAAAATTTCCATCAACCTACTTGGGTATTCCTTTGTCTAATAAAGGGAATAAAAAGGAGCTTTGGATCTCTTTTTTGGATAGAATGAAAGCTTGCTTGGCAGGTTGGAAAGGTAAGTTCTTAACCATGGCAGGAAGGCTACAACTCATAAAGACTACTTTGCAATCCATTCCTATTTATATGATGTCACTTTCAAGACTGCCAACAGGTATTGCATCAGAAATGGATAAAATTCAAAGAGACTTTCTATGGAAAGGTTGTGAGGAAAAATTTAGGTTTCCTCTTTGTAAGTGGGATAGGGTTTGCAAAGGAAAGAATATTGGAGGAGCAGGCTTGCGAAATTGCAGACTTATGAATTTGGCATTAGGAGCAAAGCTTGGGTGGAGACTATTCAGAGATCAAAGAAAGAATTGGGCAAAAATATTACTTCAAAAATATATAGGTTCTCTTGATGCAATGAAATTGTTTAGGAAAAGAACTCTACCCAAAGGATCATCAACATGGAACTTCATATCAAAGAGTTTGCATTTGATAAAGAAACATATTAGATGGTCAGTCAATGAGGGGAGTTATGCAAATTTTTGGTCTGATGCTTGGTTGAAGCCTTATCCTCTTATCTCTGACTCAAAATGGAAACCATTGGCTCAAGCGTGCATAGCATGTAAAGGTCCAAAGGTCAAAGATTATATTATTATGAGCAAAAACTCCAGAACATGGATTTCTTTTAGTAACCTGGTTGAAGGAGAGGAACTCAAACAAATTGCAGATGAACTTCAAAATATGCTTCGAGAGTTTTATTTGCCAATTTTTACACGAAAGGATGAGTTGGTTTGGAATTTATCAAAGGATGGTGGATACTCAATCAAGTTGGGATATGAGGATTTAGAACAATCAAAATTTCCTTCTCCCAATGATTTTCCTTGGAAGAACGTTTGGTCATTAGAGGCTCTCCCTAAGGCCTCAACATTTCTTTGGTTAGCAGTTCAATGTAAGATTCTTACCGGAGAGAGTCTACAAAGAAGAGGATATTATGGACCCTTCAGATGTGCCTTGTGTGAGAAGGATTTAGAAATGTCAGACCATTTACTTCTTCATTGTCCGTTTGCTCACACCATTTGGGGTTATTTTTTAAAAAATATGAAATTATATTGGGTAGCTCCATCAACATTGAAAGAGTTGATAAAATGTTGGATAAATTATAATAAAGCTAAAGCATTATGTATTCTTTGGAGGATTGGCCCTGCCATTATTTGTTGGAATTTATGGCTTGAAAGGAATAATAGAATTTTTAAAAATAAATATCAAAATCATGCCCAAGTTTGGAACCGTATTAGTGCCTCTCTTGCAGAATGTCTAAAAATATGGTGCTCATCATGGGAAGTCTCAATTGCAGAAAAAGAAAAAGAGGTGCTAATAACTTGGCTACAGGATTTGAACATACATGGAAGAGTCATCTGCGACAACGGAATTAAAACAAAGGATCTACTTCGATCTATGGTAAAATGGAAATGTCCAGAAATTGGGTTTATCAAAATTAATTTTGATGGTGCTTCTAAAGGAAATCCAGGAAAAGTTGGTGGAGGTGGTGTTTTTAGAAATAGTGAAGGCAAAATTCTCCTCACTTATTCAGAATCATATGGAACTTCAACTAACAACTATGCAGAGGCTAGGGCACTTCTTACAGGGATTAAAATTGCAACAAAAAAAGGATGGAAATATATTTCAATTGAGGGGGACTCACAAATTATCATCAATGCTATTAACAAAAATGGATGTGGAGACTGGATAAAAAATAGTATTATTGTTGATGTTCATTGTCTATTACTAGAGGCAATCTCCTGGCAGTGTGAGCATATTTATAGAGAAGGAAATCAAGTAGCAGATAAATTAGCGAATTATGGTGTTGATCTTCATCCCGATGAAATCCAAATTTTAGAAGGCAACTGGCCAAGTGAGATTTTATGTCTTAATCAAAATGATGTCAAGGAGTTGATTGTGGAAACAACACTTTGAGGAAGTTGAAGAATATATTTAAGAGAAAAAAAAATGAAAAAAGTCATGATAAAAATGTATGCTACAACAAATGTAATATTTTGGTATTGTGATGGGAGTGGCCCCCAATAGAAGCCACATATAACCTATTAAAAAAAACTGATAACAAATTACATCCATTGGGTCGGGAGAAGTAGTGGAGAGTGAGGAATTTCAAGTTGTAAACCATAGGTGAACCTTCACATTTAGTTCAAGACATTGTGGAACATCAGTGATTCAACTTGAGTTATGTATAGCAGGATAATGATAAAGTGATATGCTAAAAATAGTAATAATTTATAAGCCAATAAATAGATAAACTTAATAAAATATGACCTAATTATTTTAATAAATTTAAAACTATATTAGAATCTCAAATATAATAAATATTAAAATAATAATAAATTATAAACTAATGTATAAAGGTACAAAGCAATCAAACATAATTGTTCTAATCTAGTAAATTATAAATTGACAGTAATAAAATATAACATAACTATTTAATATATCTCAAACTATACTAAAATATAAATTATAATTAAAATAAATGCAAATCATAATTTTTTTTTGATTGATAATAGAAGGGGTTTTAAAAGGGTCCCCAAACCTATTACAAGTAGGGTTTTGAAAGGCACCCCCAAACCTTAGATCTAGCAATAAGACATCAAGAAAGACTGAGTTGGATTCCACGAATCAAACCCAAAAATCCAATGAAACAACCTCCTAGCAAATAAGCCGCAGATTTTTATCAAGCAAATACAAGAGATCGTCCCATGGTCAAACCATTGTGTGCTCTGAATCTAAAGCAACGGAGAAAAACAGTAGAATAATGAAAATGCTACGGTTAAAAATAAATTTACAAATAAAAACTACCCAAACCGAAGCATTTGCCGCCTAACAAGAAAGGAGAACAGAGGAATCTTGTCATCACAATCAACAAATCTATCCAAAAAAGCACATAATAGGAGAACCCCTCATGAGAATAGTCGGTTTAAGAAAACAACACTAGAAATACTGGCCAACAAAATCCATAGCATAAAAACCATCTAGGAGATCTGCACAAGAAATTCCATGAAACCCACAAATCCCATTGGAGCCAACCAAAAAAGTTTCAAGAACAACCGCTCTCAGGTACAAGAAAAAGGAGATAGCAACATTCCGCATCGCACCTGAGAGGGAGAAGGGTAAGATCCCAAAAAATAAGCCTTAGAACCCTGGGATCAAACACACCACCATTGCTGGAACTAGAGAAAGAGATCTCTGCAGGCCGTCGAAGCTAGGAAACCCACCAAAGACATGGGGTCAAAAGCTGAAAGCCACTGCAACATAACAACCCACTTTTACCCCAATTGGTTTGGGTTGGTATTTGGCCATGTCTCCCAGGAACAGCCAGATACAACAAGAAATTACCAAACCCAGAAGAAAGCGTCACAAATCAGCCACGAACCCACTACTGGTAGAGAACCCTAGCAATAGAGCCATCCAAGCACCATCCAACCAGAGCAGCCAAGCCATCAGAGCCGAAGCCAGCCAAGGGAACAACGTCAAATTTCTACAGCCAAACACCATACCAAGCTCACCCCAATGGGTTTGGGTCGGTAGATGGCCCTTTCCTCTCCCTGGAAAGCCAAAAAAAACATGAAACTACCAAACCCAGAAGAAATGCTGCACAACCCAACCAAGTCCTTGAAACTAGCAAACAACCCAAGAAACGCAGCCACCCAACACACCCACCAACCAGAGCGAGAGCCAGCCAAGGGGTCAACAGCCAGAATTTTCCACTGCATTATAACGACCCAGGATCACCCCTACAGGTTTGGGTCAGCATTCGACCCTCTGCCCTAGATAAGAGTGATAATGCCTAACCCATAAGAGAGCAGAACATACCAGCAAGACCCCTAGCAAGCAAAACACCCTGGTCATGAACCATAGTAGAGAAACTAAGCATGCCTAGCAGCCAGATCCAGAATGGGAGAAGGGAGGCCTCCTGCTCAAAGGGTTTTAGAGCGTCGAAGCCGAGAGCGGGAGTGAAACCCTCATGGAGGAAGCCCTCATGGGCCCTCACCACTTGCTAAGAATGCAAATCATAAATTAATATATATAACTATTTTGACAGTTTTGAAATTATTTCAACACCTAAATAATAATGTAAATTTTAATTGTAAGAGAACAACTCCCTCTCTAAAAAAACCTTTGGATTAAAGGGGACCGATAATTATTTATTTTTTCATTTTTGTTTTTCAATGAGTGTTAAAACTTAAGTTTACACGGGTTTTTATGAGGGGTGTTGGTCTAAATTTTTTTTTTTGATACATAGAGGAATCGACAACTACCTTTCCTTTTCAAACAACTGGTCACAAGGTCAAGTCGAACTTTTAGGTTAGAAAGAAACCTCGAGAGCCGCTCTTAAGTGGCCAACAATGCCGTCCCATCCGGATATACCACTATCTAGAGGGAAGCCACAAGAGATTTTTTTGTGCCCCCTTTCGCACCATAGAGGTTGGAACCGTGAACCTCCCATTCAACGGGGCTAGGCTTGCCTTCTCCACTTGCACTACGTTTACACAGGTTTTTATGAGGGTCCTGGTCCCTTCATACCGAGTGGGGTTTGAACTTGGGTCTCCTAATGAAAACCCATGAACTTTACCACTACGGTAAGCTTGCAGCTCAGGGGGACCGATAATTATTATAAAGAAATGAATAATTATTTTTAATGGGCATAAAATGAGGAATATTATTGTAAAATAATTGTTCTAATAAAATATTCTCCAACTGCAAATGGATCATCTGAGGATTTGGGTTGATAAATTGAAATTCAAGCATTAATTCAGTTTTAATGGTTTAATTTGCATGCAAAGGTGCAATATTCAGCAATCATACCATATTAGAAATCTAGGTTATGATGCCATTTTATTTTCTTGCTGATTTTTTTCTTAATATTGATATTCTCCCTCGGCTTCATTTTTTGAAATATAGTTTCAAATGGCCACAATACTGTATCTACGCTTATCTGATATGTCAAAACAAGAGAACATATTTGCATATGGCTTGCTAGGTATCTAGGCATATCCATGGCATATCATATTTGTATTTGTTTCAGAATTGGGGATGTGTGTATTCTGATAGGACCCTAGACATATTCAGTAACGCTGCATAAATAATTAAAAATTCCTCGTGATACACTACATGCTATTCCATAGACATATTCAGTAACGCTGCATAAGATAAAACATAAAAAATAACTAGTGATACATTACATGCTATTCCAACAATACACATTATATGAGACAACTATGAACAACACGAGTGTTCATGCACTTGCATTTATGAATTCATGTGGACGAACTTCTTTATGTACATATGCCACCTCTTGTAGACTTGTCAACACCCTTGTTGAAAGACCATTTTTTTTGGCACATAGTTACAAAAATCCCGAACCAATTCGATTTTTTATGATTTAGCAGGGTTGTTGATTCAAAGTGCATCGGAATCCTTATTTTTGAAAAAATTGGTGGTTTTTGCCATTTTTTTGAAAACAAATTGTGATATGCATGAAAAATTGCATTTTCTTTGGTTTTGTTTTTTGCCTATTCCCGATTTTTTGTGATTCTTTTTCCATGTCGATTTCGTTCCAATCCCAATTTTCTCAACTATGATTTGGCAAGTGGGATAGTTCCACCAATGTTGCTACTTCCCAAACTTGTCACACTCCTTATGCTTCTTGATATTCCATATTTCTTCTGCAAAACTAGAATTTGCAATCACTTGAGCATATCTCCACTCCTCTCTATTTCATATCCAAGCTATACAATGCTTTATATGGTGATTTAGCTATGACATTATTACAAGTTCAATGGGCAGCGCTTGTTGCCATCTATGTTAGCAGACAAGGGCCAACATCCCTTGTGCATCCCCAAAAACCCAATAGACCATGGGAAGGAATTCTTCATGTCTTGTCCAAATTTCCGTTGTGGTTGGTGTTTTGGCAGCTAGGTTGGGGGACGTTCTTGTGGCTGTCATCTAACAAGCCCTCTTGGAAAACACACTTCTTTTGATGGCACCTTTTTGTTTACGGATGACACTCTCCAACCAATGGACAAAAGTCCCCAAATTGGGCAGAATTCCTTCACTAGCCATTTGCGTTTGAGGGTATCCCCTTGCTTTGAAACAACTCTACTTAAATGATCCCCTCATTGGATGGCAATGCAGGTGACGACATTCTAGTAGAGATAGTTTGCATTTTCCTTCTTTGAGTCCTTCAAATCCTTTTATATGGCACATCTGCTTCTTTGTGACAATGCTTGCTAGTTTAGGGATGGCACTTGCTTGGTTGGACAACATCTCAAGATGGCACCCTTGTTGAGGACATTTTTGTATACAACACCCTTGTTGGCAGCACCTGTGTGGACAACACTCTTGTAAAAATGCCTTTGACATTTCTTTCAAGTGGCACCTAAAGTAAAAGAGACAAACAATCACATCTCCTAGTTGTTGGATTTCACACCAATTTCAGTAACGAATATAAACAAACCGTTCACTCAAATCTTATATAGAAAGCATAAAATGATGAAAGAGAAAGTGAATGACACAAAATTGGTGGGTGCCCTTGAGAACCATAAATAATCATTATATTAACTATGGATAAGGATCACAATAGTTTGATACAAAGGAAGGAGTGGTCGGGGGGGGGTATTTATATCAATATCAAAACCCCAATTACATAATCAAGTTAATCTAAGCCAACATAGCATGTGGGATTTAGGTGAATTACAAAACTTAAGATGGGGTTAACCATAACAAGGTTAATCGTGGCCCGTAGGGCTTACATTAAATGAATAATCAAATACATTTGTACAATGATTGCTTGTAGGCCTGTACAAGTCTATATTATACAATGTTGGCCTTGGCCATAAGTCAAATAACACTTTCAACACCCCTTCATAATTTGAATTGAGGGGCCAAGGAGAGAAGACATTACTGACAATAACATAACCCCCCCATAATGATGCTCTAGTGGGCCTATGTTCTTGAGGAAGTCTCAGTTGAACCCACTCATCATCTGGAAGCCTGCTATTCAAAGATGCCCATGCACTCATTAGGTTGGACATAGTCACCACCACCAATATCAAATACTCCCACATGTATACAAAGAACACGCCTTCTATAACTCCATATGAGAAAGATAGGCCAAGAATACCCTTCTTAGAAGTTGCTTCAATCTTTTGTACTCGCATAAGGCAAGACTTGGAAGCACGACTTTCCCTTTTACAACACACTTCACCTTATTTGGAAACTTTGACTTGATATTGGGCCACCTGATTTCTGTTACCAAAAGAGACTTTGCATGGACTTGTTTATGAGAAGAGCCATTACAAAATTCCAAGAGTACTTGGACAAAAGATAGAAGAGAGAAGAGATTATGAATGGTTAGATCTTCATGTACAAAATGAACCAATAGCCCAAGCATCTAATAGGAATAGGAAGGATTGACTAGAGCATATTTTGAATCCTTTTTTTGTGTGCCCTTCTAATGTCACAAATCCAATTCTCTCTCATGAATATGGACCAAAGATTCAAATTGCATAATATATTGTAAACGTGCCCTTTTGAAATATAGCAATAAGCTTTGATGACCATTACAAACAACTCAACCCCCAACACTATAATAGGTCCTTGAACTGATGTCATCAATGTGAAGAGCTTGAAAATTCATGTGATATGAAACACAAATGGGCTCAAAACACTTCCGTATGCAAAAGTTATGGCTTCCAAAAGCTTTGCCCTAACAACCCTCAAAAATCAAAAGATTAACCCTTCAAACCTTAGCAACGTTGTGTTCAATCACAATTCGCCACTTGGCATCCATTGATTCTTTGATGACTTCCACTACTTTTGCACCACTTGTTCACCATTGGACTTTTGGAGCCACTGCAATGTTAGCACATGGCAAGGAATGATTGGTTGAAGGGGTATAAGTAGAGAAACATATCTGTTTGCTAGCACGTAGGGGTGCCATGTCAACCAATTTTCCTTTGTTTTCTGTCGAAGACACCTAAAGGCCGATTCGAACCTAGGTGTCCCTTAGGTAAAATGCCTTGCAATAGCCACAACGTCAACATTAGCCTTGAGGATGGAAGGCCACTTTCTAAATGAAAAGGTGTGCCTTCAAATTGAACTAGTAGCTTTGATACTTGTCGGTGCTAGGACAAAAAGGAAACAACCTCTTTGGGAACCTTGAGAACACATTGATTCAGGCGCCTGAGTCTTAACCACCATAGCATAGTTGGTTGAGTAGAAGTTGTCACAGTGACCAAGTTGTCGACACCTCCTTGAAGGACACCTTGTGAGCCATCTCTGATGACCGGGATCGAGCAAAAGATTGTATGCTTCCATGGTTCAAACACAGATCTTTTCCACTAGGCTCAATCGCCAGCCTGATTGACAAGCTCATCATGCACTTGTGCTAGAACTAAAACATGATTTCCTCTTGAAGGCTCCTCCAATGCTTGTTGCGTCAAAACAAAACGAACAATGGGGGTTTAAACCCTTGATCTTTTGCATGGGACATACCCGCTTGCTACCAATTGGCTGCCTTGGCATCTGGTTGACATGAATGTCAATGCGTTCTTTCTCCTTGAAGAACGACGCTGTCTACGACCTCTTTTTGAAAAAAAAAACCACCATTTTTCACAAGGAGGGAAAGTTTCCAAATTCAAATTCAACTTCTAAAATTTGAAAAATTCCTTGTCCTTTGTTCAAAGTGTTAGAGCTCCTCCATGAGGCATAAAGAAGGAACCCATTACACCATATAAAATTTGAATTTTCAAGCAAAAGATAAATACCTCAATGTTAATGAAGTAGAAACTGGAGTAAGCAAAAAATCTCCAAGATCTTCAAAAGAAAGAATGAAAAGAAATGGATTGGAATCTTCTCTTTGCCTCTTATACTGAAGATGCTTTTGAAGCTTTGAGAAGTATCTCGCCCTAAATATCGAAAGAAGAATAGGAGGCTTTGAGTAAGCTTCGTGTGTGACCAAATAAAGCTGCTCCATACCCGCTCTGATACAATGTTGGACTTCACATCAATTTTCAATAACAAATAGAAGCAAACCATTGAGTCGTCTTATTTTTGAGTAAACAGTTTTATGTTTTATGTTTTTTAAATATATAAAAAATATGTGTTTTATAAATAAATATTCAGACATCCATATTAAGGCGTCTTGAAAATTTGTTGTAATTGTATCTAATACCGTGCTCACATTTGATACGATATCTGTTTCCATGCAACATAGCTTCACCAAAAATCCATCAAGTCAAAATTCTACGTTTTGCTTGAGAAGGTCATCCACAATATGAATATATTTCTTAATTCTTTTGTGAGATGTTGAAGAAGACCTGATGTCCTGCACTATGGTCATTTTGGCACTGATCTTATGCAATTTCTCAAGTGCTTGGGATTTGTTTCTAGAGCTTTTGTGACTTATGTGATTACCCAACTAAGAATCTTGTTTTGGTCCTTAATATTCTTGATTTGCTTGTCTTTGTAGAATGTCTGAGTATTCTAGTCATGCAAACATATATACAATGCAACACACTATAATACAAAGACACACAGTGGGAAAAACTTTTTCTCATTTCACTTATTGCAACTATGAGACTGGTGTTTTTTTATTATAGATTTCATATTTACAAAAAGAAAAGGAAATAGAAGAAAATAAAATGATACTTTTCAAAGTTAGAATAAAGTATGAGTGCTTTTTATCTCTTTTATATTTAATTGGCAGTTATATGTGTTATCTGGTATGAGAAAAGCTGATCCATGTTCCTGTGTTTAGCTTTAGGTCAAGTTGCTCTTATGAAGCCTCTTTATCTTTACGATCTGTTCTTAGCAGAATCATTTTCTTGCAAAGAGTTGATATTCAAGTTATGCAAGCAACACCAGAGCAAAACAAATTGAAATATACAATTTGAATCCTAATGTGTGTTGCAAACACTAGACTTTGGTATTCCTTCTTGGATACATGCTTCGAACCTACAACCCCCATATTATCTACTTTTCATATATGTCTGTTTTCCCAGCATCTGCTTAAATACCCTACGCTTGAATTTTCAATTCTATTTTATTGGATTTCTTGCTAGGGTAATTCCCCTTTTATCAAATATATCTTGTGCTTGTATACAAAGATATTGGCAGTTGAACATGGGCCGTTTGTAAAAGAATAAGCATTAGCATATTGCTGTTTTTATTTTTGTTGGAATTTACAATACTTTCTAGAAACATTTTGAAACATACATTCACCACAATCATATGCAAAAAAGGGAAGAAGAGCAAAATAAAAGATCATATAAATGAAAATAGAGAAGGATAAATGATACTAATGGAGATAATTAATAGAAGGAATAAGGGGTGGGTGCCCATAAGCACCCCATGATATCTCATATCACAAACTGATACAATGGATCAGTCATTGGGGGTATTTATAGTGATACCTAATCCCCAATTAAATGCTAACCTCAAGACGACATAACCTGACTTGAAGGTTAATTACGATATAAGAAATTTATTAAACCCTTATCAAGGTTAACCATATGAGCATTTAACCAATATCGCTAAGGGTGAGTACATCAAAACTGCCCATAGGATTATGTAAAGATGCCCATAGGCTTACATAGAAGAACGCTGTAGGCTTTACATATAGAATGCTTGTAGGCTTCTATAGAGAACGCTTGAAGGCTTACATAGCACTTGTCTGTAGGCTACATCAAGAGCGCCTATAGGCACTTCATCGGTGGCAGCCTTGGCCTAATAAGGTCAGATTACAGATATTTCAACAAGTACTGTAGAGAATCTTTACAAAACTGTTCATTTTGCTTTGTGCAGAAGGTTTAAATGCCATCAATGGACTCCATGTTGGACTGGATGCTGTTGAAACAAATATAGTAAGTATCTCTAATACTGATGTACATAATATGCTGGATTTATGAAAGTGCTTTATTTGCATGCATATTTTCATCTTTCTCTTTATGATCAGCAAGTTTAAGTTCTAATTTTTGGAAGAAGCAATGATGGAAGCTATGGGGTTTTAACTGTTTCTGATATAAATTTATTATTTTGAAATTTCATAACAGGCCTTTGTGGATATTATGGGCAATTCAAACATTGGGGCAGAAGAGCTTTGTGAAGCTATGAAGGAGAAAGGTATTCTTGTCTTGCCGGAGGATCATAAAAGGTAGGTACTATGATGTTCAAGAGATTTCAGGTCATGCATATCCTTTGTTTTTAGATAATTTGATAATTATTTTAACTAGCAAGAACTTTGATATAAAGCAGGCTTCCTTATGGATACCTCTTATGGCTTTCGTTGAGAGAGCATAGGTTGTTTTAAATTAAAATTTTGTATAAATTTTCATCTCTTTGTGTTAATAATCGTCTATATATGGGGAAAATTTGTGATATGTAATCACAGAACTAGAATTCTGACTCATCCAAGATAGCTTAAGAGTTATGGGAAATTTGGGGGGTCAAGAGTCCATTGTAAGTTATTTATTCCAAATTTTCTAAAATGGAAGTTGATTGGTGTTAATGCACATTATTTATGTATGTGTTGCACTTATTGTTTACAATGTTTTGCATGTGAGCTCTTGTACTTAATTCCACATATTGAATCTGAGGATAATTAAAACTGTGCATATAATGTGATGAAAGAAGAGATAGTTCATGATGAGTAGTTGTGTCCATTGGCAAGAGATGGCAATGGCAATGGCAATGGTAAATTAGTAAATCCCAGGTTGGACATGTTCGGTGTTGGTTATGCCATACACAGAGAACTTGGCAAGTGCTCACTAAACATGTTGTGTTTGTCATGCTTACAACAGAGAAGATTTGGGTTGAATTGAATTGAAATTACATGGATGTGAGCAACATCGTGGGTCATGACTTGTGGAGACATGTGAATCCTGAGCAAATCATATCAAAACTCCCTGGTTTGATGTGAATTTTTGGTGAGATGCAAATAGAAACAGAAACCATGAAAAACACTCTTCACTATACATATTCTTGTCTAGGTTTTAAATTTGGCACTCGTCTTGACTTATTGTGAACATATTTCAACAAGAATTGAGAATTTTTTTACGGACTCCATTGGAATTTTATAATTTCTTTAAGTGAAAATGAAATATGAAATTGACTGCTACGGCTTATTGCAGCTGGACTCAGTTTGCCAGTATTGTGTTTTTAAAAGAAAAAGAAATGAAGAAGGTATATTAATGTCCTATTAGTGACCTAAATAGGTCATTGGGACTCAAGATGTATAGTTTGGTAACAATGGCAAGGGGAATTAAGATGTAGAAATGAAATTTAACTTGCTTACACACAATTCCATTTCTACTAAAATAATTTTATAGATCTGCAGTCATTGTAGTATAATATACAGGAAACAACAACAACAATAATAATGCACAGAACCTGCAACAACAATGGCAATAGCAGCAGCAATAGCACTAGCAATAACAGTAGCAATAGAAGATGACAATAAATACAGGCAATATTATATTAACAATGGCATTACAGTACAGCATTACAATCTGTAGCTTGCAAACCCGAGGCAGAATATTCTCCATGGCTGCATACAAGATTGGACTGCATCATGCCCTACGCACACATGCATTAACTCTCACACGTACCAATGCTGTTCCATTAATCCAGCAACCTGCATGACTGCCTTCAATGCTCTGGCTGAATGAATGAACCCCTGAACCACTTGAATGAATGAACCACTTGAATGAACGAGGGGAGGGTTAATTTATACACCCAAAAAGTAGTTACCCTCCAACTACCTCATAACTTCCCCAAATTACATTTCATATGCATTTGATCTTGCATTTACATGACATTTCCCACTAGAGGACAAACTAGTTTATAACTTGTAATTTAGCCGACATAATTGACTTACATCACTTTATTATTACGTACAATATTAAATTGCACTTTATAACATAATTAAATGTATGTACGCACATTTTGTCAAACACTTTGTGTACAATTACAAAATAACACATAATACCAAAACTGATTCAACAAATAAAAACATATCAATTTGTCTGTCTACATAAGATAGTGCTCCATAACCAAAATATGGAATCTTACAAAATCAAACAGTGTATCATGTTGTAAAATGCCATCTCAACTATAATATGACTATGGTAGAAGTATTGTACAACTGAGACTCGTATGGCCACGTGAGATTCACTATTAAGAGAGGTGAGGGTAGGAACTGTTGGTTACGAATCTGCCACTAGGATAGGATTTAGTGAAATGCGCCCTAGATTCGCCCAACAGATTGAAAGGTCGGAAGGAAGGAATGCCTTCCGTGCCAATCTTCGGAGAAGGCCGACTTCCTATGTGTTTTCTCAGATGGTTTTAAGCTCAGAGTGCAAGAAAGAAATAAAAAATGCGGAAAGAGATACAAATGTGATTTGCGTTAGGTGGGGAGGATAAGCAGCACGTCAACTATCAATCACCACTACTAACAGCAATCAAATACAGAATACATTACAGAAACTACAAATGTCATACATTCTATGTAACCTCTAACTATGCATTCCAGGAATACTTAATCATCAAATACCGATATCCAGATAGCAGAATAACAGTAAGCAATAACATAAGCAACATGAGGCAGAAATGCTAAGTAAAAGGCAGCATAAAGAACAATAACAGTCAATAGAGCCAAGTGTATCTTGTATTCAAGAGCAAACGTACAGCTACAATGGTTCCCTAGCAGGATATCCCCCTTCCACCCCTTTACAATGATGTGGCGCAGCTATTTATAATGCAATTTCCCCCCGATTACAAATTTGGGCATAGAATCCCAGACCCGACAATAGCTGACAAAGCTGACAAAAGCGGCAAAAGAGCTGCTGATGTTGACTTCTGCAGACAAGGACTGTACTTGCAGCAAGGTCCACCTGAAAACTTGGCAGCTACATGGCAGTGCGGTTGATGAAACTTTGAGTCAGCTTGAATGTGGGTAGCTGCGGTAGATGGAACTTTGAGTCAGCTTAAATGAGGGTAGCTGCGGTAGATAATTTGGCCCACGCCTGTCCTTTTCCTGTCACATCTTCGGCTCGAATCCCGAGGCTGGACACTTGTCAAAATCTGATGAGGGACGCATCTGCCTTGAAAGGCAGTCTCTCTTTTATGTCCGACTTCGCCCGGAATCAGAGCGCAATTAGACAGCGCAAGTGGGGAACAACGCAGTTGGGGAGGCCTCCATGCCTTAGACCGTTTTTGGGCCGCTTGAAACATCTTGCCCAAGTGCGCACAAGTTAGAGGGCGCAGCCCGACTTCGCTGCGAAGTCGGGTTGCGCACTCCACACTTAGCCAGTTTTGCTTGTTGTTCAGACTGCGCACAGGAATGAGGGCGCAGCCCGACTTCGCTGCGAAGTCGGGTTGCGCTCTGGCACTTAGCCGATTTTCAGGATCCGCTGCTTCCCAGGTGCGCACAGGAAGGAGGGCGCAGCCCGACTTCGCTGCGAAGTCGGGTTGCGCTCTGGCACTTAGCTGATTTTCGGGATCCGCTGCTTCCCAGGTGCGCACAGTTTCGAGAGCGCAACCCGACTTCGTAGCGAAGTCGGGTTGCGCTCCTGTAAGCCAAATTTCGGTCCTTTTCGTTCCTCTTCCGCACTTCGCATTCCTGAGTGCGCTCGAACTTAAGGGCGCACCCGACTTCGCTGCGAAGTCGGGTTGCGCTCTTAGACTTAGAAATTTTCAGGGACCTTTTGCTCTGTTTTGGGAATTTGACCGAAGAAAGTACAAGGGGAAAAAGGGGAAATGAAACTGACAGAAGGGGAGAAAGGGGATAGTGGAGAAAGGGAAAGGAGGAGGACCTATTATTCATAATCCAAGTCCATGTTCAAGGACCTATCAACAACCATGGATGACCCATAATGCAGATCTTGACGATGCTGAAAATGGAATGGTCTGGGTTTGAAGGACCAAATTAGATCCTTGGAGAATGTGTTCTAGGTGCTTTCATAACATCTAAGGTTGAAGGTCCACCATATTTAGAGGAATCTTGTAATGTGTGCCTGTCTGGACCTCTTGGACCGTGGTAGATAGGTTAATTTTTTCATCTAGTACCAGCTCCATGAGGAAGGTAAACTCTTTCGAATGTATCATCATTGCTGAAGTTGGCCATATCATTGAGTGGGGGGTTATTGTTCCTTGTTATGTGAGGAGGATGGAAGGAGGTAATTGGCCTGATAGATTGTTGGGACTGTTAGGTTCCATTTTGGGCCTGGTCTTTGAGGTTGATTGCCTCACAAACATATAGAGCCAAACATCTCTGATTTGGGTTGTGGAAGAAGAAAGAAAGTGACCTGCAAGCAGAAAACACAATAACACAGAAAAGACAGTAACACAAAGATTTTACGTGGAAACCTGCAATGTGCAGGAAAAACCACGGGGCAATGGCAGCTTCTTTATTTTATTGATTTCAGCAAACTTTACATTCACACAACTTGTTTACATGCAAGGGGTCGTTCCCCTTTTATAGATAAATGAAGGAAGGCTCCGAAAACTGTTCGTTTCCTCTCCCAAAGGAAGACTCCGAAAACTGTTCGTTTCGTCTTCCGGAGCTACACGTCTGGCGGCTACCCGTCTGGAGCTAGACGTTTGGAACTACCCATCTAGATGTCTGGAGCTAGACGTCTGCAGCTACCCGTCTGGACGTCTGCAGCTAGACGTCTGCAGCTACCAGTTTGGACGTTTGTAGATAGACGTCTGCAGTTTGGACGTTTGCAGATAGACGTCTATAGCTAGACGTCTGCAGATAGACGTCTGCAGATCTAGACGTCTGCAGCTAGACGTCTACATGTCTGCAGCTACCTTTTGTTGAAGAACATTAGAGATCTGGATAGT
Source organism: Wollemia nobilis (assembly GCA_028583015.1). NCBI lineage: Eukaryota > Viridiplantae > Streptophyta > Pinopsida > Araucariales > Araucariaceae > Wollemia > Wollemia nobilis. The sequence goes on along the minus strand of JAQPPZ010017078.1, from coordinate 647,283 downwards.
GACTTCATCTCCTAACATTCTCCCACTTGAAGTCAGTATACAAGAATTCTTTGCCTATGTTTTTCCATCCAGTGCCAATTGCCCAATGCTGCCCTTATTACATTTTCAGCAAGCCCAGAGAAGTTTTGCACCACTCAAACTTCTCTGTCTTGACCGACTTTGTAAGCATATCTGCAGGATTCACTTCAGTATCAATTTTCTCCAACAGGATCCTACCTTCTTCCACCACATTTCTTATAAAATGGTACTTAACATCAATGTGTTTCGTGCGATCATGGAATGTTGGGTTCTTCACTAGCTGAATAGCACTTTGGCTATCACAATGCAACGTAATTTTCTCTTGCATTATCTTGAAGTCACCCAACAATCGCTCTAGCCAAATTGCCTCTTTGCTGGCCTGAGTCGCTGCAATATATTCTGCTTCAATGGTTGATAAAGCCACCACAGATTGCAACTTAGAAGTCCAACTCACAACTCCACCAGCAAGAGTGAAAGTATATCCTGTAGTGGACTTTCTCCCATCTCTATCTCCACCATAATCAGAATCCACAAAACCTATAACTTGCAAATTATCCGATCCGTAGTAAATAGCAGCATCTGAAGTGCCTCTTAAATATCTAAGTATCCACTTCACTGCATTCCAATGCTCCTTACCAGGATTTGCCATGTACCGATTGACAACTCCCACTGCTTGGGCAATATCCGGTCTGGTGCTCACCATGGCATACATGAGGCTTCCTACTGTTGATGAATACGGTACACGAGACATGCTTGTCTTCTCTGCTTCTGTTCTAGGACACTAGTTGGAAGACAATTTTAAGTGTGAAAGAAGTGGGGTACTAACTGGTTTTGCATTCTGCATATTGAAGCGTTGCAGAATCTTTTCTATATATGACTTTTGACTTAACCAGATCTTTCTTCCTGTTCTGTCCCTGTGTATCTTCATCCCTAAAATTTGGTTTGCTGCTCCTAAATCCTTCATTTCAAATGTCCTAGCCAATTGAGCCTTAAGATCAATGATTTTCTTCATGTTGGGGCCTGCAACCAACATATCATCAACATACAACAACAAAATAATAAAACTGCCATCATCAAACCTCTTATAGTATGCACAATGGTCAGCTTCACTTCTGCTGAAACCTTGGCTCTTCATGAAGGTGTCAAATTTTCTGTACCACATCCTTGGCGCCTGTTTCAACCCATACAAAGATTTCTTGAGTCTGCAAACCAAATGCTCTTTGCCTCTTTCTTCATAGCCCTCAGGCTGATCCATATAAATCTCCTCCTCGAGATCACCATGCAGGAAAGCAGTCTTTACATCAAGCTGCTCCAGTTCTAAATCTTGTGCTGCTACAAGTGCAAGTAAAACTCTAACAGTAGTCATCTTCACAACTGGAGAGAAAATTTCATTAAAGTCTATACCTGACTTTTGCACATAACCTTTTGCCACCAAGCGAGCTTTATAGCGTTCCAACAACCCATCGTTGTTCTTCTTTACTTTGTACACCCACTTGTTTCCAACAACCTTTCTTCCAGGTGGGAGATCCACAAGTTCCCATGTTTTATTCTTACGAAGTGCCTCGATTTCCTCCTCCATGGCTTTCCTCCACTTTTCTGCATTCTCAGACTCTCTAGCTTCCTGAAATGAACTAGGCTCACCATCATCAGTTAACAAAGCAAAAGAGGACTGATAAACAGGAGAATACCTTTCCGGACACTTTTGTGGACGTGTAGATCTTCTAACCCAATGATCTGTTGATTGTGGCTCTTGGTCTTGTGACCGTTGTGGCTGCTCTACTTGTTGTTCTGCATGCTGATCAAAAACTTCAGCATGCTGATTTTCATATTCATCTTCGTTCATATCTACTTCAACTGGTACAACATTAGGAGTTTGTTGTACCTCCTTCCTTTGCATGGATTTTTCATCAAAAATAACATCCCGGCTAATAATTACCTTGTGGGCAGTAGGATCCCATAGTCTATACCCCTTCACTGTATCTCCATAGCCGAGAAAAACACATTTGCTTGACTTTGGGTCAAGTTTGGACCTTTTTTCTTTAGGCACATGGGCAAATGCATCACAACCAAAGGTACGCAAATGAGAGTAATCAACTGGCTTACAACACCAAACCTCCTCCGGAAATCTGTCCATCCAACGCAGTTGTAGGTGACCTATTAATAAGGTAAACAATTGTATTAACAACCTCTGCCCAGAACCTTTTATCCAACATGGATGCGTTGAGCATGCTTCTTGCACGTTCCATGATTGTGCGATTCATCCGCTCAGCCACACCATTTTGTTGTGGAGTATATGGTACAGTCTTCTGGTGCTTAATACCTTCCTGCATACAAAATTTATCAAATTCCTTGGAGCAATATTCACCCCCATTATCTGACCTGAGACATAAAATAGGCTTGCCCAAACTTTTCTCTACTCGTGCTTTGAACTCTTTAAATTTCTGCAAAGCTTCCGACTTCTTCAGAAAATAAACCCACACTCTCCTAGAATAATCATCTATAAAAGTCAGAAAATAGATAGCACCATTTAAGGATTGAGTGGGGACTGGTCCAAATATATCCGAATGTATAAGTTGCAGAAAATCAGAACTCTTACCAGGGCTTGCAGTAAACCGAACCCTCTTTTGTTTACCAAAAATACAGTGCTCACACAAGTCTAAATTACAAGACTTAATCCCAGAAAGCATACCTCGGTCATGCAGAATTTTCAGACCTTTTTCACTCATATGTCCTAGGCGTTGATGCCATAGCATTACTGCATCTTGAGCATTTTTGGAATTTGTTGCTGTTGCATGGTTTGTCACCGTATCACCGCATAAACGATATAGGGTCCCATAAGATTCTCCTTTTGCTACTACAAGAGCTCCTCTGGTAATTTTGCAGTAGTTGTTACCGAAAGTGATAGAATACCCTAGCTTATCCATCATCTTGATTGAGAGCAAATTCTTCCGCAAATCAAGCACATGTCGTACATCACATAACATCCTTTCTCTACCATCGTCCAACCTGATCCTTATATCCCCTCTTCCCACAATTTCTAAAGGATGATCATCACCTAAGTAGACCATCCCACCACAGTATGGTTGATATTTGTCAAACCAGTCTCTGTGAGGAGACATGTGGAAAGATGCACCCGAGTCCAAAACCTAGGTATATAAAACAGATCTGTTGTTGCTGATACAGAAAGCCTCACATGTTGCCGTCTCTCCTGAATCTATTGTACTGGCCTCAGCTGATGGCTGAATTTGCTTTTCACCATTCTTTTCCTTTTTTAATTGCCAACAGTCCTTCTTTGAGTGCCCTGGCTTCCCACAATGCCAACACTTCCCTTTCTGCTTGCGTCCTTTAGACTTAGATCTGGACTGTGATCTACCTTGTTTACTCCTCTCGAAAGATCGACCTCTCACAGATAGGGCTTCATTGGTTGAGGGTTCCAGAGACGTTTTTCGCCTCAACTCTTCTGCCAACAAAGCGGCTACCACATCATCAAATTTTAGAGCTCCTGATGATGCATTACTGATGGTCATCACCATATGATCCCAGGTGTCCGGGAGGGAACAAAGTAGGGTGATAGCTCTATCCTCATCCTCCATCTTCACACTAACTGAAACCAGTTTACTGATAAGGGTATTAAACTCATTCAAATGATCTGCCACAGATGAACCCTCCTTCATCCTCAGGCTATAAAGTTGTTTTTTCAGAAAAACCTTATTTGTTGCTGATTTTGTTTCATACAACTTTTCAAGCTTCTGCCAGAGGGCTTCCACGGTCTTTTCTTCAGCAACATTGAACAAGACAGAGTCTGCTAGGCAGAGACGGATTGTAGAAACCGCCTTCCTGTCCAGCGTTGCCCACTCCTCATCTTTCATGCTGCTTGGTTTACTCGCGACCCCTTTCAAGGCTAGGGCTTGGTCATTTTGAACCAACAAATCCTCCACCTTCATCTTCCATAGAGCGAAGTTCCTGCCATCAAATTTCTCAATCTCGAACTTGGTTACACCTCCTGTCATTGTTTCAGCTCCCACTTGCACAAAACCTTAGGCTCTGATACCAGATGTTAGTTAAAACTTAAAATTTTACCTGCAAGCAGAAAACACAATAACACAAAAATAGTAACACAAAGATTTTACGTGGAAACCTGCAATGTGCAGGAAAAACCACGGGGCAATGGCAGCTTCTTTATTTTATTGATTTCAGCAAACTTTACATTCACACAACTTGTTTACATGCAAGGGGTCGTTCCCCTTTTATAGATAAATGAAGGAAGGCTCCGAAAACTGTTCGTTTCCTCTCCCAAAGGAAGACTCCAAAAACTGTTCGTTTCGTCTTCCGGAGCTACACGTCTGGCGGCTACCCGTCTGGAGCTAGACGTCTGGAACTACCCGTCTAGACGTCTGGAGCTAGACGTCTACAGCTACCCATTTGGACGTCTGCAGCTAGATGTTTGTAGTTGCTCGTCTAGATGTCTGCAACTAGACGTCTGCAGCTACCCGTCTGGATGTCTGCAGCTAGAGGTCTGCAGATAGATGCCTGTAGAGCTAGACGTCTACAGATAGACGTTTGCAGATAGTCTTGCATTGGTTCTTTCAACATGATAGATGATGATATTATTGGTTCTTTGGCCCTTGATGCAGCTACCATTACTTGACAATGTTGCCTTTTTTCTTCACTCATCTTTGATTCTAATCGGTTCTTTAGTTGGTGGGGGATTCTCCCCCTGTTTGTCTATTTACTTTTCGGTTGCATATTCTAGAGCTTAGTCCTTCTGGGTTTGTGCTCTTTTCACATTCTACACTTTACCCTTAATCCTTCCACATTTATTAACCTCTTTTTTCTTTAATTTTTTTTTTTTTCGCCCCCCTCTTTGCAAGAAAATAAAGATGGGAAAGGAAACAGGACAAGTAGTTTGCATCAGAAGTAATTGAGATGTTTATACATGAGAAATGCTAAAGGTCATAATTTTGATCCCTTGAAAGTCAAATGACATTGTTATTAATGTGGAAGGATATATTGATAATAGTAAAAGGAAGTGAATCAAAACTCATACAAGAGAGATAAACTTATTGAATGGATTAATCAGAGACGATATGTGCTAAATCTATAATTGGCTTGGGCATATTAGATACTGACCATAGAATGAAATATATTTTAAAACATAAATTTTCAGTTGTCAAATATTTATGACAACTAGTAGTGACAAAATGTTTAGGTGCATAAACTGAGTGACATCAAAATTATCTCAATTAGGAGTATGGGGCACCAGTTGAGGAAGATGCAAAGTTAGTGTTATTGATCAATTACATGCACAATATTTAGATATGATGTTAGAATGTTTTGAAGAAGAGAAGCATACAAGTATTATTGAAAATAAAAATATTGAGGTGTTTATTGGGGTTAAAGCAAACATTAAAACATGAATAATGAGAGCCGGAATAAAGTGCAAACTTTTTATTACTGCAGAAAGACCAGATATGTCAGTTAGAATTGCAGAATATGTGCAGCAGTCTTATTTAGAGGAATCTTTAAATGATTAAGATGGGAATAGAACTAATGAAAATGAAGTTTTATTTCAGTTTTTTTACTGCTTAAAGGTAGCCTATAAGGCACTGCCTGTTGACAGTAGTTTTGGAGATGTTCAATATGGATGGTGGGCTAGGCGAGTTCATCACTATGGTATAAAGATGTGATCTACCTCAAATGTGAAAGTGATAATTATCTGGTAAGAGTGACATGCATTGTTGTCTAGCTGGATTCTACCTTCATTTAAGTGTAATGGCAGCTTGATGATTGTTGCCGATTTGTCAGAGGAGAATAGCAGTTAATAGTTTGAAAATGCAAAATGTGATTCTTCTTCTTTTTAGTGTTGTTTTGGATTTAAAGGGAGGAAAGGCAGACGAGTGCAGATATTATATTTGAGTAAAGTAGGGTGTTAGGGACATTAAAATACATGTATAAATTTTCATTATTTTATTTTGCATAGGAATGCAAAATAAGATGTGCACGAGTGTTCAGAGTCATAACTAGCTAGATAGGCATAAATGGGTAAGCTTGTGTGCGATGATGCAGAAGATGGTGGTTGTTATCAGTAAAATGTTTTCTTTCTTATTTTTCTCTTATCCATACATGATTGCACAAATAATGCAACCTTTCAATGTTTTATCATTATATGATTTTAGCAGGTGGTATAATGTCCATGTGTAAGTGATTCAACCAAAGAGTCATTTCATAGAGATGGTTGTTGAACAAATTTATCTTATACAAATTTTCAACATACAAAGAAATTTATCAAGTGGCATTAGCTCAACCAGTTAGATTCCTCAACATTTAAGGAGGAGACCAAGGTTCAAATCTTGCCAAGCGATACATGAATAATATCCAAGCTTTGTTGTAATACCACTATGTGGTGATGATGTAATATGGGTGGGGTCCGTTTCAATCTCATATAACCAATTAAAAAAAAAAACATACAAAGAAATTTGAAATTTACTAAGATTTCAGATGAGTTGTAGGTAAGATATTTAAGATAATAATACTTTTATCATTGGTTCATTCTTGCAGATTGAGAGTTGTTACTCATCACCACATCTCTGAGGATGATATTCGATATGCAATATCATGTTTTCAGGTAGCTGTCAAATTTTTGTTTCCCTAATTTGAAGTAGTTGATTATCTGTCTGCCTTTTTTAGAAATGATTTACACAAAATAAAAAACAAAAAAAATTAGAGGATATTTTCAGTTTGAAGTTAGCTGGCTCATAGCCTAAAATTTTTACACTTGCATAAAATACTTCATAAAAAAGGAATGGCATACTTTGCTTCTCTTCATTCAAGGAATGGTTTTGAATTTGAGTTTAAATCAAATAAGGATCTTCTTCTAACATTTGAGATTGGCATCTGATTTTTTCATGTATTTTCTTGCATGTTTTTTTGATTTTGTCCCATTCTATTAATACTATTGTCCGTAAATAAAAAAAAAAAATGCCAATGATTTTTGAACTTTACAGGACAAAATCTTATCCTCACAAACAACAAGGACAATTGCATGAGAAAATGCTGGGGCCAAGATGTACCATACAATATCCCGTACTACAGAATCTCATGAAAGACAACAAAAATCTACTACAGAATCTCATGAAAGACAACAAAAAGCGTGGATTCACTTTCTTTCACAGCTAATTTAATTGTCTTCTATCAAAAAAAAATATATGATCCTTGGTTGACTGAAAATTAGTGCCTTTGCATTGGTACATACATTCTTGGGCAAAATGCATTTTAAGGTAACTTTATCTCTGGTCCTTCCAAATAAAGTGGAATCCTTAATGCCTCATGTATGATTCAAAGATTGGTATGATTTGTGTGATTATTTATACATTTTTCACAATGTTTATCGTTGGAAAAACTCATAATGTGTCAGATCGTAAAAATCAGTTCTTGGGTTTAGGAGAGGATTATTTCTAACATCTGTTTGAATGATTCTACATAATTTAATTTGTGTGCAAATCAGTTTAGACCCGAGCAGTAGATAGGGTAAGCCAGTCAATCAAGTGATTTATAGTACAGTTTGATCAAGATAGTGTTTATAGATTCCTTTGTTTATCTGAGTTACTAATGATTTCAAAATGTTTACCTCATAATATGCATCTCTCTCCCCCAATATCCATCTATCTATATATTACAAAATTAAATTATTCTAAGAAAGTGTTTAAATATTTTTTGAAACAATCATTATTGAGTGTTTATGATGTGATTTTCAAATTTGCTTTGATGAGGTTTCCTTGGAAAGTTCTGTAGATATTGTTATGCTATGCACCTTTTAGTTCTCATTAAAATAATGACTAGAGTCAGAGGGACCAAAAATTAAACCATGGTAAGAGTAGAGTGCATGCAAATATTGTACAAGAGTACTTGCTTGTAATATAATGTGACACTCGTAAGTATTTTGTTGGAACTTGGATATAATGATGCAAGCTATAATTTAGTTATTCCAAGGTCCCCTCGAGAATTTTACTGTTTTTAGAGAAACTTTTGTTTTGTGGGTTTGCAAGGCAATGGGGTGAAGCAGCAATGAGAACATCACAAGGACTCACTCTAGTATTTTGTCTCTAAACACACCTTTCACGAGGTAAAAGTAATACTTGAGGAGTGTGGGTCAGGAAAAGAAATGAAAAATTTAAATGGCAGCAACTTTTTCGCATAAGTAAAACCCCACACAATGAAAGGGAAAACTTATAAATTTTTGAGCACTTGTGAGATACATATACCAAGAGGAAATCAGAAGAGAGTGAAATGCAAAACAATTCAGACTGATTTTCCCCATATGTGCAAAGCATGTTGAAGGCATCAAATTTTTTTGCAAGGAAAGTCAGATTTTCTTATGGTGCATTAATTGTCGTAACTCTTGGTCATGAAGCACAATCCTTAGAGATAAAAGGGAAAAAAGACTATCATTTCTCCCTTTTCCTTTTACACTACCAAAAATTCCTACCAACCCATACTTGTTTAGAATTCATATAGCAATGAAAGGGCTTTGACAATTGATGGAGGGCATTTCAAGTTGTTCTTATTTCATCCTTTCTAATTTATTTATTTGTATTTTATTTTGTAGCATGTGTGAGTACTCTAGTCATGCACATTGAGTTAGAATGCAACACTACACAATGAAAGAACTCACAAATTCATGTTAGTATGCAACAAACATGACATGTATCCTTCACATTCCAATCATCTGCAATTCATCATGGTTTAGTTGAGCATACAACATGGAAATTATAAACGTGGTGCAATTATCATCTAGCAAGCAACTACTTAATCCATGCTACTTATAGACCACATCTTGACCAAGGTAGATAGGTGTACTTAAAGGTATAATAGTAAACTATAAGCTAGTGGCAATTGCCTTACTCGTTCAACTACCTATGAACACTAAAGATACCCAATAACATATGACATGCATTGTATTACATTATTGTAAAATCAAAATATAACATAAACACCTCTCTTCAAAACATTATAATATTCATATGAACACTACAATATGCACTTGTGAATATGTTTATGGTATTGTGTTTTCATTTTCGTTCACATTCATGCATATGTTCATGCGGACTAAATCATTGGCCTACATCTACTCACTCCTTTAGAGTTGTCAATGCCCCTATTGATAGACAAACTCATTCAACCAAAGGGGGGTTTTGACACTAAACTCACAACTTCCAAGACTTATTAAAGTTTTTATGTTTTTGTATGTTCCAAATAGGGTCGACAAAATTGAATTTGCAAGTGGTTAAGTGTATCGGCTCTCTAATCTCAAGCATATCTAGAATCTACAATGCTTCACATAATAACTAGCAAAAAAAAAAAAATTATTGCAAATCCAATGAGTAGCACCCTTGTCACTTGTGTTGAGGGCTAAGGGGGTGGGATCCTCCTTGCAAGAACAAGAAGCATCATTTTGCCTTTGACAATATTCTCTCTTAATAGAACCTTAATCAAAATATTTGTTGTCTTGTTTGATTTTCCTTGTGAAGATTTTTTTTTTGGCTCATAAGGATGATGTTCACTAAGTGTGGATGGCATGGGTGACATAATAAGAGACAAGTTATTGAGAGATGACTTGTGTAAAGGTGTGATAAGCTTCTTATGAAGGATGGCCTATGAACAAGGAGTGCCATCTTTCATGAAGCTAGGGATGGCCTAGGTAAGGTAACAAATGTCCCTACCTTAATCCTTATTCAACATGCAATTTTTATCTCCTTGATGAATTTCCTTGAAAAACATAAAACATTGATGACAACTTTTGTGAATGAGAAGACCCTTTTGAGTGTGAACATTTTAATATAAAATAAAACTTTGACAAGCATAGGGTTGATGTTCCCTTGGGATCAAACTCCTCTCAATATTTCTTCTGTGAAGGATATGACAACCACAAAGTGGGTGACGATGTAAGCTATTGAGCATTAGTTGTGTGATGACTTACACAAGGGGTGGGAAAAACCTTCTAAGTGATGGACGATATCCTCCCCTTAGACTTACACTTCCCCAACCAACTCAATGACTTCTTGATGAAGATGGTCTCTATGATAACACTACCTAATAAAAGGACTATTCTAGCAAGGTTGACCTTGAGGAATGCAAAGACAATTGTTTGGTAAGTGAAAACTTCAATGAATGTAGGGATGACCTTGACAAACACAATGATGACCTTGATGAAAATGACACCTCCTTAGGAAAGGGGACAAACTCTTTAATTTCAAAATCATCTTGTTACCCAAATGGATCACAACCCTCTTGTAAAAGAGGACGACCACCATAAAGCAAAAGGAAACTTTGAGCATAGTGAGAACCTAGTTGAATACATTGGTTGCCCCTCCTTAAACCCATGCTTTCCTTCATAGCATACTTGACTTTTGAGCGAGTGACAACAGTCTAGTTGAATATGAAGTAGGTGTTGTACCCAGCAAGAAGGTAGGATGACCTTCTAGTGAGGAGGGATGGTTTGCCCTCATATTCTCACTTCCTTGAGTAATGTAACAATGATTGATAACTTATAAAGTATTGTACTCGTTTAAAGGAGTGTAAGTAAGAGGGATAGCCTAGACAGACATAAGGATGGCCTAGACTTAATCTTGTATTGCTTTCGAATTTTTTTATTATTGGGCGAATACCTTTTTGGTTAGGGTGACGTTTCTTGAATAATGGTGATCTACTAACAAAGGGTGATTTTCTAAGAAGCAATGGCTTCTAGTCAGGCATGTGACCTTGTTGGGGCATGGCTTTCAGCTCAAAAATATCCTAAACCCTAAAACTTGGGTCCTCAACATATTATCAAGAGCATAACTTTGTGGTTAAGACTTGGTTTTGATCCATTCAAGAAGCATTAGAAAACTTAGAGGGAGATTTTGAATATAGGGTTCCTAGCAACTTCATGAAAAAAATGCTCCATAAGCTCTCATAAATTCAAAACCAAATATTTACTAAAAATAGTAATTTTTTAGTTTTAGATAATTGCAACATATCTCTAGCTGTGTTAGTACATCGATAGAAGACAAAACAACACAAAATGACAAGTCATATGTATGCAATACTCATTTAATATGCACTTTGTAACTTATGGAAGATGAACCACCATGTTTTCATACAAATGACCTTCTAACTAATGGATGGTGGACCGTCATATTTCCATATGAGTGGTCTTTCAATACGATGAATTTACAACCTACCAAATATTGTATAAAGAGTTATACACCCCTAATTGTGTAAAGCATGAGTAATGGATGCAATGTAATAACCTTACATCTCTTCTCAAAGATTGCTTGTATTGTACTTTATTTTCTAAGTAATAGAATCAATTTGTTATTTGGATTGTATTTTTTTTTCTAATTTGTTATACTATGTTATTTATAAATTATGATATTTCTTGATTTTACTTAATTCAAAATTTTGAGTTTTGGATCAATGGTATCAAAGAAATTTGTCTTTTGAGTGTATATCCATATACACACAATTAAGATATCAAACGTTGAGGTATCATCAAACACAAGATCTCTTTAATTGTCTCCCTTGTCATTCCAAATGATCTTAGATGGAAATACAATGAATGACACTGAGATGATCAATCCTTTCAAGGAAATGTATAATGAAGCCTTCATGAAATAGAGGGACAAGATGGTGGATCAATTTACTCAAATTCTTCACTAACTCCTTATTATAATTATTGCAGCGTCCTTCACACAACTTCTCATTTCCTAACATCAGTCAGTGCTCCTGCACCTTTTAAGTTGCAAGTGAATATTGATTGTCCTATTTTTGAAGGAAAATTTAATCCTAATACCCTAAAAAAATGGTTGGATTAGTTATATTTATATTTATGAAATAGAGGGACAAGATGGTGGATCAATTTACTCAAATTCTTCACTAACTCCTTATTATAATTGTTGCAGCGTCCTTCACACAACTTCTCATTTCCTAACATCATTCAGTGCTCCTGCACCTTTTAAGTTGCAAGTGAATATTGAGTGTCCTATTTTTGAAGGAAAATTTAATCCTAATACCCAAAAAAATTGGTTGGATTAGTTATATTTATATTTATTTGTAAATAAATTCATTGGTAGTGAACAGGCTATGTAAATAAATTTGTTGCACTATCGTCTTCATTGTCAGTACTACTAGTGACTTAGGCCAATTGCTTCTTCCCTATACTTATTCTCTTGTTTATTTCTACCTCTGGCTCCACTTGTTTTATAATTTCTTTCAAATCTTCCTTTTCTTCTTTCAGCTTGATCTCATAACTCTTCAAGAATTGTTTTTTTGTACTCAAAAACACTATAGTATTGTTGTCCACTTCTTTTCCTTTGTCCTTTGATGGACTTAATGTGTACTTCTTATCATCTTTCTCAATAGTGAAGGTGTTCACCCTACCATTCATTCATTGCTTTTCTATCAAACTACCATGGCCTCCCAATAAGACATGACAAGCATCTATCGACATAACATCACAAAATAGCTTATTCTTGTAAGAACCAATTTGAAAGTTCACTATACATTGTTTTGATACCCCTTTTGCAACCATGAGACTATATATATGTGGGTGTCAAATCATCTTCAACCAAGCTTTTCTACCATCTTTGTAGACACTAAATTATCCATACTTCCACTGTCCACAATTACATTGTAACATTTCCCTATAGATTTACAAATTATTCTAAATAGGCTCCTTTGCACAAGTTCATGCACCTCCTTTGTGGGTTTTAACAACACCCTTTTCATCATAAGTGACTCTCCTTGTTTTGGTTCCTCCATGTGCTTTGGTGAAACAATATTCTCTTCATCTACTTGTGCAATTTTGTTATGGGCTTCCTTTCCATTTGGTGAAGCAATATTCTCTTCATCTACTTGTGCAATTTGGTTATGTGCTTCCTTTCCATGCTAGTTAATATGTTGTTGTTGAAGACACTCATATGCTTTATGTCCTTCTGAGCATCTATAACACTTGTTAGTAAATCCACATCCTCTATCTCTACCAAATACACATTGTCCTCTTGACAATTAACTCTTTTCCTAGGCACTTTGATTGAAATCCCTTTGAGAAGTACTAGCTTTTTCTTCTTGCATATGTTGCCATCTACCACTATTTGGTTGTTCTCTTCCTCTAGAAAATTGTCCTCTTCCTCTAAAATTATTTTGTTGCTTGCGAGTCAACTTCTCTTCTATCTTGAGTGCATATTAATATGCCTCTTCAACATTTCTAGTTCAAATCATACCAATATCACTTTGTATAGACAATCTTAGTCCATTTATGTATCTTAGTGCCTTATTTTCATCATCTTCTATATGACCTCTTATGGTCAATGTATAAAACTCTTTTGTATATTCTTTAACTCCTAACTCCTTTAAAGTTTTGGAGTCTCCTAAACAATCCAATTTGATAATCCATAGGTAAAAACTTAGATTTCAACTTGGACACAAACTTTTCCCAAGTTTGAATTTTATCCTTTCCCTTTTATTGTCTCTCGGTTTGGACATGGTGTTACCAAATCAAAGCATGTCCCTTAAGCCATGTACACACAAATTTGACTTGTTTTGGATCCTCCATATATTTGTAATCGAAGAATTTCTCTTTCTGTTATCCAATCTATCAATTCTTCAAGATTCAAATTTCCATTAAAATTGAGAGTATCCATCTTTGATTTATATCCCATATTTGAGATTTGCTCGAACCAACCATTGCTATGATTCTTCCTCTTTCTCTTCATCTCAAGCTTTTGCATGACTAGTTTCTTCCTCTTCACTATCACTTATCTCCTCAAGATGAATGCCTCTCCTTTGGGCAATGCGAATCACATTTAGCTTCGTAGTAATTACTCTCAACATTTTCACTATATCTGTGGGTCAAGGTCCCAGACCATGCGATCTTCCTCTTCCTCGTTGCACCATGTTCCTCCAGTACATATCACAACCTTGCTCTAATACTAAATGATGCAAAATAGAGAAGGATATCCTCCTATGGATGACCTTCTCAAGAAACACAAGTTTCCTATATATCTACAACCTTAAGATGGAAAGAAAAATTTCAAGTCTTTTGTGAGATGGTAGAGTCTAAGACATCTTATGATGATACCTCTACAGTCCTTGTATGACATCCTCCTTATTGTATGACCACATTCATTATATGATAAATTGATTGTATGAAAATTTGAACCTTGTATGGTTGGTTCTATTGTACGATAGTTTATTTAAAGATCCTCTCTATGGTATTGCAACATCAATTGAACGACCATCATAGGAGACAGTGATGATAGCATGATGACAATGACAAGGACAACTCAATTACACAAGACAATGATACCTTAGGACAATAACCCATGTGAGAACTCAACATGACGATAATATTCCAAAGCACAATATGGTAAGGTTCAAGATGACACCCTTGATATGGTATAATCATAAGACTTTTTGATGGTACTTCATGGCCTTCGATGGCTTTCAACTTGGCACTTGGTTGGACATCTCCCTACTATGCATTCCTTAAGATGGCAAGTTGAATGATAGTAACGCTTGACGATGGCCTAAAGACAACAAGTAATAGGGTTGCATTCTTTAACGATATCATTGGAATTTGGTTTCTACCAGTCTTAGATGACAATTTCACTCTACCCTAACGACATCTTCTAGTCAATGATTCATATGCTGATTATTATCAATAATGATCATCAACACTACAACTTTGAGCTATGTGTTTGTTGGTCATGAATCTACCTAAGTATAAAATATTATTTGTGCACCCTAGACCCAACCAACATTGAAAGGCTGAAGGAAAGAGATGTCCTCCAGGCCAATCTCCAGAGAGGGTTGGTTCTCATACTAAAACTAATGATCGGTTTAAAGATTAGGGTAATAGGAAAGAGATGGGAAATAACAGAAAGGAATGGGAAATATGGCTATATGCCAGATATGAAAGGTGGGGATAAACTAACAACAAAAATTCACATCAAGTATTAATTAGCATATAACAGAAAGAAAGGCACAGGAACCACTCACAGTTTTTAGAGATAACCTCCAAGACAACATTTCAGTATTCACTCCCTCACAAGAGGTAGTTAAATTCAGATGCAAAATTTAAAATCAGCAAATAATGGACATGAATGTAATCAGAAATGATAAGCAAAAAGAGATCAAACACAAGACTACTCAAGGAACCAGAAGCCGAATATCTTTCTATTTATGCAGAAAACTCAAAGTGTTTTTCTACAGAATGTCTATCCTCCTTCCATTACATTGAAAAGCTTAGTATTTATAGAGGATTTTGCCTCTATCATTAAATGCACATACAAACAAAATATTGGTTGGTCAAAAATTAGCAAGAGCGATCCTCTCCTCGGTAATGGCGATGCTCATATCAGATCATTCTTCAGGGAGCAGCGATCCGATTTTCATGGACTGCACCTAGGAAATCGGTAGAGATGAACGATGGAAAAATATTCCAGGCATCGGTGCATCAAAACTCAACAACATCATGTGGTGAACAGGATCTCGAATATTAAATTATGGGCACCACTCCATCATCCTACGCCTCAAAATATTACCCTCGCCAGTGGAGACCCAATGAACATTAACTTTGTTTCAAGAAGGAGCGAGGTCACTTTGAAAATGAACCAAATCGTACCAAAATCTAGGACGTAGCATTTAATCCTGGTAACCTTTTAGCCAAAATTCTGGATCGTTGCTCTCATTGCCCCAAGCATTAAATTTCGTCAATCTTTGTCCTTTCCCAAAAATATCTATAGTAATGGCGCTTCTGAAAATAACTCTGCTGAGAGAGAGGTAAAACTTGATTTCGCCCATGCAATGGGGTGAAAGGTATTTTCGTAGCAAGCAGGGGCAAAAATAATTTACTACATTGATGGTTGCCTTCAAAGCTGGAATGTTGCCCTTATTTTTTATTAATTTTACCTCATGATGTCATCCTACTTGAATTACAGGAAAAAATGGGAGTTTCACCCCTAAAAGAGGGCGAAAATGATTTTCATCCCAAGTTGGGGCGACTTTGACTTTGACCAACATTCGCCTTTGCTCCAATTAACATTTCTTCGATACTTTCACCCAGAAATACCCAAAAATAGAGTTTCACCCCCAAGAAGGGTGAAAATACATTGTGCCCCCTCCCTGGGGTGACTTTGACTTTGACCAAAGCATTGTCTTTGCCCCAGTGTTGTTCATTAAAGGCTTTCGCTCCAAATCGTCTTAAAATAGGATTTCGCCCAAAGGAAGGGTGACAATGACTTTTTCCCCCTTCCTAGGGTGACATTGAATTTGACCAACATCCTCTTATTGTTTTCACCTTCAAGCTGAGTGCCTTTGCTTATATTCACCCCAAGTTTGACTTTGACCACATGAAGAAAATACACTTAGTTGCTTTCACCCCCAAGAGGGTGCTTTTCCCTGTTTTCACCCCTACTTGGGTGAAATTACCCATTTTCATCCCAAGGGCTTTCATTGTTTTTGCCCCAAACTCAGGCAAAATCACTTATATCGTGGTTTTGTGAGCAAAACCCCTTGGAGCTTCCATCTTTTAAAATGTTTTCTTGACGTCTTGCTTCTTAGACGTTTTTTAAGGGTGCATTCATTCCCTTGTATTTTTCCACGACCATGATTCATTTTGTAGCAAAAATTATAGCAACCTTTATTCTTCCTTAATGTTTTGATGAAATCAAAAAAAATAAAGGAGCGAAACTTTATATTATAGCAAAATAAAGACTAGCATAATCATTGCATTATTTATCTTTCGCATTTACAATCAAAATTTTAATCAAAATTTTAGTGTGGCAAAATTGCCAACACTTTTGGTGGCTCTCGGGGTATTCAGTTCTTCTGGATGCAATCGACCCCAGGCCTTCATCCATTGGGCTCAGTTGTCGTCGTCGTTGGTTGTATTAGGTGGTATGTTTGATTTTGGAGCCTCCTTCCTTCTTTCCTCTTGTGCCTACTTCTCTTGCTCTTCTATAACTTTTTGTTTTGCTTCCGCCCATGCTCATGCTTCTTGCTTGGTGAGGCTTTCACTGGTAGTTTCATACATGACAACTGCCTCAGCCCAGGAGTCTAGAGTGAATGCAGAGAGCGAACTTAGTGAATCAATGATGAAATACAACATCTCAACGTGATCCATGTTGATGCAATTCACTCGTTGTTGGAGTTCCAATAGGGATGATTCGATGCGTGTGAGCTTCTCCATGTACGGTAACGCTTGTTCCTCTATGATTGGCTCCTCCTAGCTATTGATCTTTGAAGTGTCTTCTACAAAATTTTGCTAGGCTACCTTCAATTATTTTGTTGGTAAAAGCTCACCCTACTCATCAACGAAGCTTAGGAAACCAACATCAGCTAGAGCCTCAAAATAGATGAGCAAAATGGAACGCTCCTATTCAAACATAGTTATCAACTTTCGACCTTCTCTCACCAACTATAACTTGGAAAAGAAGTTGCACAACATCATCCTAGCCTTGGCCCAACCACGATCCATCCCGCTCATTGGCTTAACCTAGAATTCAGACTAAGCCAACACCTAAATATTTAGTGCCAACTCTAGTTTTGGTTCCATCTGTTCCTCAACATACTCCAAGGTTCGCTCTCCAAGAAAAATCACTATCCGAGCCTCATGAATATACAATAAAACCTTGAGAGCTTCTATTACCACTGTCACATAATATTTCATTAAATGGTAGTGAGTTTATTTGATTTTCTCCTTGGAGAAGCCTACTGATTACATGGCTTTCTTGGCTAGTTATTTCTATAAAACCTCCAAGCTGGATGGTCAATGCTTGCACTTGTTTCTTCACTCCTACCCAAGCTATCTGGTATCCCTTAGCTTCTTTCTCCAACTCTTCTGCCCTCCGTTGCCAATGCTTTGCCTCTAATTTTGCTTTTTCCAGTTGGTCCTTATTTTCTGCCAAAGCATCATTCAATTCAATAATCTTTGCCTCAACCTCAAAAAATATTTTCTTATAATGTTCATCGTGGAAGTAAAGAGAGCTCATATCCACCTGTATATTCCCCAACTTCTTCGTGGTGTCAATATTCTTTAGGTCCTCTATAATGAATTCATAAGTGTAATCATTTGGAGCCATTTCTCCTTGGGGCTTCTGGACCTGGGGAATCATTTTTATAGTATGAGACTCCATAGCTTCGGGGTCAAAAGTGACCTTCTTCAATGTATTTTCTGGAGCTTGAGCTTCTCTTCTCTTATGGCTCTTTAGCCACTATGATGAAATTTGTTGGGCTTGGCTCATCTTCACTGCAACAGGATGCTCTAGCACAATCTCCATCTCTGGCTTCGGTAGCACCTACAACTCAACAAAAGGAGTAGGAGGAAAATGAGCTTGCTGATGCTTTAGCTTGAGAAGGAAAGTGGAAATGGGAATGGTTGGTGTAATGGAAGTGGTTAAGGGGATGGAAGTGAGGGTTTCGACGATAGTTACACTCACTCGAAGAGGATCTGTGTACTTATGGCTACGGTAGAAATTACTGGAATGGATGATGAAGGGAGCAAAAATGGATTAAGACCAGATGCAAAAGAATTGAAAGAAAGGGAAATAATAGAAGTGAATAGAAGAAGAGGGAGCATCAATGACTAGGGACTAGGAAACTAGAAGTGAAATGGAAGTGGAGGGAATACCGAATGGGGGTGAGACAAAAGCGATAACTACAAAATGAGGTGCAACAATCATCGAATGCTCAAGAGAAAGGGAAGAAGGTGGAGAAAATGTACCTTTGAGCTCGGACACCTTTTGAGTCGATGATGAGGGTGGTTGTGATACTGGTTCACCCTTGTCTTGTTCCTCCTCTGTCTCCTTCTCTAGATCTATAACTTCCATGTGTTGGTCAAGTTGTTCTACCTGAACCAAAGGAGGATTTTTTGAAATGTTAGCCTATGTGGCTTTGGTCGCAGGAGGAGGGTTCACTCCTGATGAAGAAACTACGCTTGTTCTTGGCTTCTTGGAGATTTTTGAAAAATGGAGTACCTCACGCTTGTTCTTCTTCTTTCACTGGAGTTGCACTTCCGATGATGGGTGTCTCTCTTCTTCCACAAGTGGCGCTTCCTCAACCACTTGTTTCTCCTATTCAGCCACGATCTCTTCATTGTTAGATCTTTGAAAGGTTCGAGGTACAATCTTAGTGAATGATATTGGCTAATAGCTATCATAGAACTCATCATATATATCTAAAAATGCATCATCCATTTCCAGGCTATAAGTTGACCCAATTTTCCCTTTGTGGGCCCTCATAACCCACCAATTAGTGATTTTATCCTCGGACCAAGTGGGCAACTGCTCTTTCATTTTATCAAACAAACCCAAAGGAGGAATCTAGTGCTTATGAACTGCAGGATTATACTCAGCCTCCATCTCATAAAAATCATGCCATGGTGGGGATGTCATCATCTACTCAACATGCCATTCGAGATCATGCCCCTCTAGATTATTTCTCATCTACCCAATATTTGCCTAGGGCAGCAATGAAAACTTTTGACTTTAATCACATCTGCGAACCACCCTAAAGGGTCATACTTCCATCGTTGAGGTAACTCTACCATACCCATGTCATAGAGTGCTTAATTAATCAATTTATTTTATCTAACCTAGTTAATCTCAATGCCACCGAAGCAAAATGGCATGGTGCATGTAGTCTTCTTTCCTCTTCCTGCCCCATAAACATCATTGATGTAGTCATTTTGATGGACAACTTCCATCGTGAAGAGGCACTTGGTAGTAAAAAAAAGAAGAAATGGTTTCCAATGAATCCAAAAGGAAGGGGAAAGGTCCGGTGGAGCAAAATTTGCACCATGATGCCCTACATCAACAAGAAAATATCTCCTTTCTCCTTAGCAACAATTTCTTCCCTCATTTTCCTTGGCACTCTCTCACATGTGCCAAAAATAAGTTCGAGGGTGGGGCCCAAAAATATGTGATTGAAATTGTAAAATGACTCCCTCTTGGACAAGCTTGGAGTCCACGAATAAACTAGCAGCTTCTTGTCTACCCCATCAACTTGCTTGACTACTAGAAATAAAAACCCTAGTGCATATGGAAGAAGAAATACCAGGCTAGAAATGATGTGTGCCTGAATAAAATTGCTCCTTCGCTTTGTATTCTCTCCAGTTGGGTGTGTATTTCTGGAGCCACATAATCCGCCCAGTCAAAGAAAATGAGGTTTGTGCTTGCTTGCATGGATATTGGGGCGTAAAATTCCACCTGCGAAATACACTGCACCAGTACAGCTTGCCATTTATACACTGTGGTATTAGTAGGAAGACCGGACACCCAAGCCAACATGGAATACATGTCCAGAATTTTAAAATCCATCAAAGGTTTCTGCAAATCTGGCAACTCTTCAAATTGGGGTGCCTTTATCAGTTGGTTCTCCATGAACTGGTGCAACATCATAGTTGATTGGTACCTCTCTTCTTGTTCCTTGAGATTCATCTTCTTGAACACGACATCCGAGGAAGGCTTCACCCCACAAGCAAATGCCTCTCTGACTACGCTGGGCAAAATGGTGAATAATTTTTCTCCCTTCGCATTATGGATGGCCATCACCAGCTCAGGGTAAGAATGCACGGGTGTACACAAGTACCAGGAAATTTGTGCATGATAAGCAATGGTTAATGGGCTTTTCGAATTCAAACCTTACCTGATAGTAGTCTCCACATCCTGGCACAATTTTTCTACGCCTTTGTTCGAAATAGTATCCAATATGAGCCAGCGCATCAGAATATGGGTCAAGATCTGTATTTTCATTCCTCCTAGATTTTTTAGCTTTTTTACCTCCTTGTGCTTTCTTGGGCTCAGTAGATTTTGTTGATTCGACAGTTTTCCTTCCCATCCTCATACGGTCAGCTTTACTGCAACAGTCTGATAAATTTGCAATAAAGCAGCAATTCAGGGTACTTGAGGATAATCTGGCAATGCTTCAAAAAAATAACTTTGATCATTTCTTCAATTGCAAGCCATATTTAAAATCTTTGCTCTCAACTACCTAGTTAAATGTAGGTGGCGCACTTGATGAGTTTGGGTGGACATGCTTTCCTTGGTTCTCTCACCCAACACATTTTTTAATGAGAACTTAACTACCAATAATACCCTTGCACTGTGAATATTCCTTGAACTCCGTACTCAACTACTTTTATCTTGAAAAGTGCAATCCGGGTATTTAATGACTCACTCCGGGATGAAAAATGCCACGTGTGAGTGATGGGCGCTCTCTAGGGGTGAAAATATTAATTGCGCTATATTAAACTACCAAAACATCTTCAAAGAGCTTTCATCGGTAAATTTATCTTGATTTCCTACAATTAACTAGAGCTCGCTCCAAAATCAGCACAAGCCAATGAAAAACGTCAGCTAGGTGCGCCCTTCCTGCTGAAAACGTTTGCTAGGCGAAAACTACCAAGACACTTGCACTCCGAAAATGGTCTCCCACTTGCTGCTTGGCGAAACTCCATGCTTGAGGGTCCTTTTAAAATAATTCATCTCCAACTTCACCCCGAAAAAGCTTATTGCTAAAAAAAAAGCTTTAACTGAGAGTGCTTTGCATGAAAAAGCAAGGCAAAATTAATTTTGCCTCCTTTGCCGAACTTAGCGCTACCAACTAGAATTTTAAAAAGCATGCATTTGTTTTTTTTTTTTTCTGGTAGTTTCACTCCGAAAACGTCTTTGGGGAAATACTTGAGGGTTTCACCCCGAAAATAGAAAAAACATAGCAATCTTCTTTGTGGGGTGAAAATAAAAGTTTTTATCCTTTGCTTTTGCCTTTTTGCTTTTCTCTTTTATTTTCCCTCTTTTTTCTTTTTATCTCCCTTTTTTGACAATTTTAAAAGTGGGATGCTTTTTAAAAGTAAATCATGCCTTTGAAAAAACTAACTTTGACTTTGCCTCCAAAATAATTTGCCAAGGAATTATATTTTTTCTTTTAATGATTTTTGCCATGCATATGAGTGAAAAGCCCCTTTTCTTTTTCTTTTAAAAATATTTTTGGGCAAAAACATTTTACTTGGCAAAGATATGATTTCGGGGCGAAAAGCACTTGCTCGAGATAGAATTAAATTCTCCCGACAAAAACATTTCATCCATTTTTTTTTTTTTTTTTATCTTATATCATTTATAAAAAATACTCGACTGAAAACAAAATAACATAACAACTTATGTACATATATACATACTTGATCAAAATTTTGTCACTGATGGTAGGCCTTCAAATGAAGACCATTTACGGGAATTGGCAGCGCACGACCGTCCATATCCTGCAAATAAAATGAGTTGACCTGATTCACACCTGAAATATAGAATGGGCCCTCCCATATCGCTTCAAACTTGTGATGCTTGCCAGGCTTAGCCTTGTTTTCATTCCATTTCAGCACTAGATCACCCACCTCAAACGACTTCTCGAAAGTTTTCTTGCCAAACCATTTTTGTGTCATCCGAGCATGTTCCATGAAGGTATTGTATGATATTTCCCTCTCTTCCTCCAACTGTAAAAGTTGTGCCAATCTTATGCTCATGGGGTCAGATTCATCATCTTCACCATACAACAAGTGCCATGACTGAAGAGCCAACAATTCAATATGAATGGGTAACACTGCTTCTTTATCGTACACCAAGGCATAAGGAGACATTTTAATGGATTTCTTCACTGAGATACGATCGGCCCATAACGCTTGATTCAGGAGCAAGTGCCAACTGTGCTTGTTATCACCCAAGGTCCTCTTTAGAATTCTCAGCAAATTCTTGTTTGTGGACTCAGCCAAGTCGTTCCCCTACGGATAATAGTTAGATGATATCTTCAAATAAATCCCATACTTACCCACGAATTTGTTGATCTTGGCACCGATAAAGGGAGTCCCATTATCCGTTATGATTGCATCTGGTATGCCAAAATGAGTGATTAAACCTTCAAGGAAAGAAATAACTATTGCTTGATCTGCCTTCTTGGTGGGGATTGCTTCTGACCATCGGGTGAAATAATTGGTTGCAATCATGATGTATTTGTGTTTCGACAGAGGAATTGGGATCAATGACCCCAATAAATTCTAAGACCCATTGCTGAAATGATGCTTCTACTTGAATCATATGAAGAGGCAACGATGCATTTTTGCTTCTACCGATATATCTCTGGCACTTGTCATAATTTTGACTAACTTTGAAAGCATCTACAAAGAGAGTAGGCCAAAAATAACCTACTTTAATAATCTTCAATGCCATTGGCCTCCCTACATAATGACCTCCTGATAGACCAGAGTGAAACTCCTCTAGGATTCTTTATTTCTCTGATTCTCGAACGCACCTGAGAAGTACCCCATCAATGTTTTTATGGAACAACCCATTTGGTATCATCACGTACCTAAGGGCCTGAAGTCTGAATCTCCTTCTCTGTGAGGCATTAAGGTGTGGAGGACATCTTCCTGATTGGAAATATTCGACAAGGTCCTCTGTCCAATCACGATCACCTAGAGTGATTAGTGAAATTGCTTACTGAATCTTCAAGTTGGCAAACCATGGATTCAGATGCAACACTTTTTGCAAGCTCTTGACACAATGCTCGACCTCGAACTAGCTTGGTTGGATAGATTTCAACATCGTACTCTTGAATCTTAGAGATCCAACCAACTCTCTTGTCTCCAAGCTCTCCTTGAATGATGAAACTCCGGATATATGGATGAACAACATAAACTATTATTTTTCTTTGAGAAACAAAATTTCTAAACTTCTTCAAGGATTTCATCATTGCATATACTTGCTTTTCGATGAAATTATATTTTTCTTCATGCGGTTGGATGACTTGGCTCAAGAAAGCAATCGGTTGCTCATCTCCATCATCTCCTTTCTGTGTAAGCACTGCTGCATAGCTTTCAATGCTCACCAACGATGTATAGGATAAAATATTTTGAGTAATCTGGGTTCACTAGAATCGGAGCTTGAGAAATTATTTCTTTGATTTCCTTGAATGCTTTCTTCCTCTGCTCGGTCCATTTGAACTCAACATTCTTCTTTAACAACTCAATCATCGACTTTACCACTTGGGTGAAATCTACCACAAAATTTCGAACAAAGTTGATCTTCCCAAAAAATTATTGCAAATCCTTCTTGCTGGCTAGCAATGGAAGCTTTAGGAGGGCTTCAGATCTAGTTGGATCAATCACCAAATCTTCTTCCAAAATAACATGGCCTAGGAGCTTTCCTTATTTCACCACGAAGATGGACTTCTTTGGGTTGATTGATATTCCAAACTCCCAATACTTTTCGAAAACCTATCTCAGATGTAGACTATGTTCCTCCCTATTGTGAGATAAAATAGTCATGTCATCCAAATAAATCACAATAACATGATTCAACAACTCACCGAAAGCTACATCCATCGCTCTTTGAAAAGTTGCACCAGCATTTGAGAGACCAAACGACATCCATTGATAAGCAAAAGTTCCCCATTTTGTGGTGAATGCCATTTTATATTGGTCTTCATCCTTGACCTAGATTTGGTTATAGCCAAAGAATCCATCTAACAAAGAGAATCTCTGAGCACCAGCAACCACATGCAAAATTTGATCAATTTGTGGTAGTGGATAGTGATCCTTTAGAGACACCTGGTTTAAATTTTGAAAGTCCACACATAGGTGAATATCTCCATTCTTCTTTCTCATGGGGACCAGATTTGCTACCCATGTAGAGTGCTTAATTGGGTAGATGATTTTGGCTTCCAGTATTTTCAATAGTTTTGCTTTCATCAGAGTTTCAATCTTGGGATTGATCGGTCTCTACTTTTTCCTGAAGGGTTTCACTCCTTCCTGCAACTCAATGGTATGTTGGATTACATATTTGTTGTAGCCTTTCAAATCTTAGTAGCTCCAAGTAACAATGTCTAGGTACTCATGACATAATTCTTTAATCTACTCTAGCTCTTCTTGAGTACAATTAGTGCCGACTTTGATCGACTTCTTGGGTCCCAACTGCAGTTCAGTATACTCCTTTTCATCCACCTTGAAAGAAGAATGCAAATTGGGTTTGTTTTGCACTAAAAATATCCCAAAGAAAATAATAATAGGTCCTTCAACTAATGTCACCAATTTGTAGAGCTCAAGAAACTATACAATTTGAAAAAAAAGACCCTAAATGCTTTTGTAGGAAAAGTTATGGCATGTGGAAGTTTAGGCATATTAGAGCTAAAAAAAGAGTGAAAGGCCTTATAATTTGTTTTTACCAACTAAATATTGCCACTTGTCACCTCTAGGTTCCACCTCTACTAATATCATGACTAATAATATTGTCAGCTAGGATGGCAAATGACAAATTAGGTTGCAACACTTGGAATATAGTTATTGGTCAGTTTCATCCCCTCCCTAAACACACACACATATATATATATATATATATATATATATATATATATATATATATATATATATAGTACCCCATGTTAGCTATGAGGTTTGAACTTAAGTCTATAGACCAGGTGCTTCATAGGCTCACTCATCTTGTCAGGCATCCAAGTCATGCTTTTAAAACATAAAAATAAAAAGGATATTTGAACTGCAATGAACTCATGTTGGCCAATAATGTAAAAATAAAGGTAATTGTCAATATTTGAATGTGAAATATATCAATTGACATGTAAAGACATTTCTACTACACTATCATTGCAAATATGCTTAAAAATAACTATTTAGGTCAACATACCAATATTGCATTGCTCAAAAATGCAAAAAGAGAGTGGCTAGGATTCAAACACATAAGCTTTGTTCTAGTAGCTAAGCGACTTACTACTATAATATCACTAGTTTGTTGTGCATGTTGAGACTGAAAAAGATGAGTTGTATTACACATGAAGAGTACAATATATAGGCATAAGCCTTTATGAAAATATGAAAAGTGCCAAAGACACAAGTCAAGGAGAAAAAAGGGGTAAAGTACACATTAAGTTTAACATTCTCCCTTAATGTGTACTTTCCCAAAAAAATTAAGTCAACATTAGAGACATTCCCCCTTAATGTTGACTTGTATTTCATTATTTGGAATAGTGTCTTGGCTTCTACTTTTGGCTCTTGGCTCTTCAACTTTGAACAATGATTCTAGATTCGTGGTGTATACGTCTAGGTTTGTTACCTGAAGGTTAGCCTCTCTTGGATTTGTTGCCTTTGTAGGTCAACCTTATCTTAGTGCCTCAGGGTCAATCTCTTCCTCTTGTCAGGGAATTTACACGGGCCTTCAATTTGAATCAATACAATATGACATGACTACTCTTCTTGTGGTAAAAATATATTTGTTTTGCTTGATAATAAGGGTTGCACTTGGGCCCCCCACCCTTGAAAAATTACATCTCTCTTCTTTAGAGCTTGAGATTTTACAAATAGATACACTTCTCATCTCAATTGAGATGTTATAGCTAAAAACCTACATCATTTTACATAAAATGTCTAAATTCTTGATTTTCATTTTCTAGATCTTTTCAAATCTCTGTATGAATACAATTACTCTAGAATTTAGCATATTTCTTGATATTTTCCTATAGCATCCTTCAAAATGCCAAAAATTCACCTCTACTATCTATTCTTGCATCTCAGTAGAGTAATATTCCCAAAACATCGCACTATCATAGTACGCTTTACCAAATCTTGATTGCTAGTTTCCTTCTTGAAACACAAGTGCAATCACAAAAATTATAATAAATAGTCTAAATGAAAACACATTATTGTTACAAAATAAAATAGATATTACCAATGGAAAACATTAAAGTAAATCTTAATCATTAATTGATTTAGGTAATCAACATTTTTGTCAGTTTCAACTAAACTTTCTACTTCCTCTAACCATGAAAAGGAAAATTTAACTTCACAATCATTAATCAAAACCCCTCTATTGGTTAGCTTATCTACACATTTGTTTTCTTCCTTTAATATATGTGTAAACCTAATTTCTTCAAACTCTTTAGCAAGATATTAAATTTCCACAATTATCTCTTGTATGTTCCATGGAGTCTTTTCTTTCCTCAAAATTGCATTTATTACTATGAGAGAATCACCTTCCATCCATACTTTATTCCATTTCATTTGTTTACAGATTTTTAACCCCTCTAAAGCTGCCCAAGCTTCAACTTTGTTATTTGTCTTAAATCCACTATTGAAAGCATAATGAGACAAAATATCTCCTCTATTATTTCTAATTATTTCTCCTCCTCCTACTGGTCCTGGATTTCCTTTAGATGCTCCATCAAAATTCAATTTAACCCACTCCACATCTGGTGGTTTCTACTTTATATTCTTTACCCTATTTTTGCTTCTTTTGTACCCAACATCATAATTCTATTTTATGACTTGACTCCATATATCAAGGCTCTCTACTTCCAAATTAGGGATTGGGTGAGTTGATAGGGTTGGTTTATACTCCTTTATGGCTAAACATATCTTATTTTTTCATTACCTCTAAACTACTTTCGTTTTCTTTAAATATTCTTCTATTCCTTTCTAACCATATAGTCCAAAGTATTGTATCTTTTAATATATCCCATATTTTCTGTAAAGCATCACTTCTATAAGTGATTTGTCATTGCTTTAACCAATATTCAATTCTGCTATTCGTCACCATGCATTTACCAAACATATTAAGAATCCATTTCCATAGATTTTAGACTATTGAGAAATGTACCAAGAGATGGTCAATACTCTCCTCCTCCTTATTATATAAAACACATTGATAAAAGCCATGAAAACCCCTTTTCATAAGGTTATCCCATGATAAAATTCTTCTATGACCTACTAGCCAAACAAACATTTTGATTTTAGGAATGCTTGGGCTATCCCAAATATCTCTCCATATTCTAGTGACATTATTATTATGTTGGTGTTGAACATTATATCCACTTCTTGTTGTGTATTCTTGTGAGCTATTCAACTCCCAAATCAATTTATCCTTGGGACCCCTCAGAATAATCACAATTGTTATCTTTCTACTCAATTGCCTCGCATCAATGTCTTGTATACTAATAAAAAATTCTTCTTTCCATTTGTATCTTCCTTTTTTGATCCTTGTACAAAATGTTTGAAACCCTATCATCGTATTTGTCTTGAAGCAATCTCATCCAAGGTTTCAAAACTGGATTTAAATTGAGTGGTTTTTTATCACACCAAGTATCCATCCAAATAGAAATTTTTTCTCCAGTTCCCACCACCCATATTAAACCTTTAATCATAATATCAATATATTTTTTAAACAATTCCAAAGAGTAGAACCATTTGGAAGAGAGAATGTAGTAAATATTAAACTTGGGTCATTAGTATCAACATACTTAGAAGAATTCTTGCCCATTGTATTTGACTCTCTTTGTTAAATCTTCAGATATTTTTTCCCTTAAGAGCTAATTTTGCATCAATAAGAGCTCTTAAACAAAGGCCTCCCGTAGTTTTTTCATCGTACAACTTGCTCCATTTCACTAAAGGAAACTTTCTTTTATCATGTAAACCTGAACATAAGAAGGATCGCATAATAAAGATTAATTTTTTTTCAACTGATTTTGGCATAGAATACAATGACAGATAATATGTTGGAATGACTTGTAAGACTGACTTAATTAACTGCACTCTTCCTTCTAAAGATAACCATCTCCCTTTCCAAGCTGGAATTTTATTTTAAACTTTACTAATAACTAGATTCCATAAATCTATCCTCATTCTCCCCTCAAATGAAGACATCCCTAGATAAGTAGTTGGTAAAGTTGCCTCCTCCATTTTAAGCAACCTATAATTTCTTGCTTTGATATTAGCAAGAGTGTTAAGAAAGTAGATTTTGTATTTAGTCCTATTAATTTTTTGCCCTAAAGCTCTTTCATACTCTTTTAAAAAGTTATTCAAAGCTCTGGCCTCATTTATCCTTGCCCTTCTAAAAAGGGATGTATCATCTACAAACTATTGATAGGTGATGTTAACGATGTTATTACTAACCTTAAGTCCACTTATAAGCCCATATTTGTAAGTCTTCTTTAAGTTCCTACTCAAAATTTCTGCCATAATAATGAACAAATAATAAGATAGAGGATCTCCTTGTCTAGGACCTCTCTTGGCTTTCAAAGATCTTGTCACTAACTCATTAACCAACACTGAGTAAGAAACTGTAGAGACACAAGCTTTAATTCATCTAACCCATTCTTCCCAAAACTAAACTTATCTAAAACTGCAAAAAGAAAGTCGCATTTAACCCTATCATAGGCTTTACTTATATCAAGTTTTAAGATCATAGCTTTCTCTTTTATTGAAGCTACTGAATGTATAACTTCATGAGCTAGTATGATCCCATCCAAAATTTGTCTCCTTTTCACAGACCCCCCTTGCTCTTCTAAAATAATTTTGTCTAAAAATGGCCTTAATCTATTCACCATCACTTTGGAAATAATCTTATAATCCATATTACATAGGTTTATGGGTCTAAAAGAATCAAACAGTTCAAAATCCTTCTTTTTTAGATTAGGGTAAGATAAGTTGCATTTATTTTATAAGGAATGTATTATTTTACCCTAGACTATTCCACTACCACCAATAAGGAATCATTCACTATATCCCAATTATGTTGGTAAAAAGCTGTAGAGAGCCCATCTGGACCTAGGGATTTATCCTTATTAAAAGAGAAAAGAGTTAAATGAGCTTCTTCTAGAGTAAGAGACTCCATCAGTTTCCTATTGTCTTCATTTGTTATAACCGATCTTGAAGAAGTTTATCATTAAGAACTTTGGTCTCCTCTGAACCTAGAATATTATGATAAAACAACTTTTCTTCTTTTCTAGTTTTACTCTAATCTTCAATCCAAACCCCTTCTATTGATTTAATTCTACTAATTCTATAAGATGATCTCTGTACTGTAGCCATATTATGAAAAAAATTGTATTTTTATCTCCTTATTTTAACCAAGTCTGTCTTGATTTTAATCTCTAAAATTTCTCTTCATTACTCAAAATATTATGATATTCACTATGCAACTCCCTTTATTATGAGCTTGTATTATTTTCATCACCTTTTTGGAACATTGAAAGTTTATCTTTTAGTTCTTCTTTCTTCAAAAAAATATTTCCAAAGATGTTATTGTTCCAT
Organism: Wollemia nobilis; assembly: GCA_028583015.1. NCBI lineage: Eukaryota > Viridiplantae > Streptophyta > Pinopsida > Araucariales > Araucariaceae > Wollemia > Wollemia nobilis. Next base: position 617,150 of record JAQPPZ010017078.1, on the reverse strand, counting down.
TATTTTAATTTAGATGTCATAGCTTTAATTTGGTTTGGAAGAGCATACAAACCACAATTACCTAAAGAATTCCATATTTGAGCTATCATATCAACAAATTGAGGATGGTATTCCCACATCTGCTCATATTTAAAATATGATATTTTTTTTAATTCACTTACCACCATTTTAAATCTTGTTGGCCAGTGATCTGAACCAATTCTTGTTAAGGTATTAATTTTAGCACAAGTTCCTTCATCTAGCCAATGATATGAGAGAATGCATCTATTTGATTTTTTTGCTATTAGGTTATGTCCTCTCTTGTTGTTGGTCCAAGTATAGTTATCTTCTTCAAACTCAACTTCCCATAGATTGTTGTTTTGAATAAAAGATGAGAAATCTTTCATACTTTGGGTCAATTTCCTAGTTCCCCAAAATTTTTCATTCAACGTGGTTATGACATTAAAATCTCTAGTGATCATGAATCGGGTTTCTTGGTCTTTACTTTTCATAAAGGCTTTAATCCCACTCCAAACTTCTAATCTACCTGATTGATTTGTAGGTCCATAGACATTAATAAGGATGAAGTGAATATCTGCAAAGTAGCAAGTGACTAAAGAGGCTATCCAATGCCTAGTTTTATGAATGGTTACACAAGAGGTTCTAGAAGGATTCCAATAAATTAGAATTCCCCATGCTGCTCCTTCAGAATCTATAGCATCCCATTCACATCTTGCCCAAATTGTTTTCATAGTTTTCAAAACTTCATCTTTTGTCATTTTAGTTTCATAGATTCAGATAATATCTGGTTTATTACTTAAACATAGGTCCTTAATAAACCTATGCTTTGAGGGGGTATTAGCACCCCTTATATTCCATGAGATGATAATCATGTCTCATTAGGGGCTTTTGGCCCCTCTTGCTTATTACCGATATCATTTTGTTGTTTGGTAAAAAGAAGTTCAACCAACTTAGTTTGTGTTCCTTTCTCTATGTTAGTTCTTGCTTCCCTAGATCTTGCTTGATAATTTGAGGGTTTCCCTCTTTTTGCCTTGCCTATATCAGGAGTAGGTCTTATTATTCTATTCCTTAACATTATTTCACAATTTTATTTTTCAACATATTTATCCTCTCCTGGCTCTATTATAGAAGCTTTTGACTTATCTTTCTCATTTTCTGGTATTTAATTATTAATGGTAGAGGTATTAACTTCTAAAATTGCATTTTCTTTACCAATTATTTCCTCTTGAATGGTGCATGGTAATTCAAGAGAGTCTCAAGATATGACAAGACACATTCCTTAGGTTCATCTAGAATGTTCTTCCTTAAATTAGGATCATACTGAATAGAAAAATCCTTGCTAATATGTTGAAATTGTTGTACTATGTCCTCTAAGTTTTGATCTACTTTTTCTTCATAGGCTAAAGCCTCAAAAGAATTGGAATTTCTTCCAGTATCCTTCATTATTGGTCTCCACTATTCATTTTATTTTTATTTTTCTAGATCTATTTTTTGAAAGTTGAAAACCATCTTTATCCATAACCATTTGTAAATTTCTCTTACGAATTTCTACAAATTATTATGCTGGGATCTTCTTAGGGCATGATCTCTCAATATGTCCCACCTCATGACATATTCTACATCTAAAAGATATGTTTTCATAATCTATAGTTTGGGTCCACATTTTATCCCCATACTTAATGATTGATTATGATAAAGCTTTACTTATATCAATCATGATCAATATTTGAGTATAAATAGCCAAAACTCCATCTTTTTTTGTATATGAATTCTCAAGGAATTCTCCTAGAGTGTTGTCTATTGCCTTGAAGGTATCTATTTCCTAAAATTCAATGGGTAACCAAAACATCCTAACCTAGACTGGTACTGGGGATAGATTTACATTTTCAAGGTGAAAATCCTTCATACATGCAGGTAAAGAAGAGTCATGCTCTTCCCATAAACTAAGGACCCCCTTTTAGGATTCTTTCTCTTTCTTCTCTAGAACAAAAAATGGCTAGGAAGAAACCTTTGGGAAGAAATGATAGAATCAATCCTGGAGATTTCCAACTTCTATCAATCCATTTTCTTAAGGTTGAAGCCCTTGGCCACTACCCATTAAATTTACCAAAAGCTGCCCTATCTTGGAGCAATGCGGATCTCTATGAGGTGCGCTCACTAACCTCTACCACTAGGGATGATTATAAGGATTTAACTATAAATCGGTCCATGGAAAGGAAACTAAAACTCAAAATCTAATGAAATTTTATTGAAAGTCCTCTAGCAAATATAATATTTGATAAAAAAATTATAAATATTTGATAAAAAATTTATAAATTTTTCATGCACAATTTCTAAGATAAAGAAAGGGAAAAAATAAATTAGCTGAAATTTTTTGTCCAGATAAAATGTATTGTCTTGATGAAGTCCTAGTCCTTCATTGGTCTTCCCATCCTTCGAACCCTAGTTGGCACATATTTGCAATTTCTTTTTTCGCGACTTGAAAAATTGTCACTACCCTTGTTTTGAATGATTGACTTCACAGGGTCATATCTCCCTCAATATTTGCTTGGATTTTTGCATATGACCACTCATTTTAAAGCTATTCAAGTTTTGCACAAGTTGGTCCAAGAATCAGCTGAATCAGAAAAGAACTTAGATGAATTTTTTTTTGTTCAGATAGAATGTATTGCCTTACTGAAGTCCTAACCCTTCATTGCTCTTCCCATCGTTCGAACCCTAGTTGGCAAATATTTGCAATTTCGTTTTTCGCGACTTGAAAAATCGTCACTACCCTTGTTCTAAATGGTTTACCTCACAAGGTCGTATTTCCCTTAATATTGCTCAAATTTTTGCATATGACCACTCATAATAAAGCTATTTAAATTCTACACAAGTTTGTCCAAGAATCAGCTAAATCGGATAAATTTTCGCAAAGATATGACTCCTAAAAGATGAGACATGTGGTAAAAACATATTAAAATGCATTTAAAAAATAATTTGTTCGCATACCACTCTTATGGTAAAAGCATATTAAAATGCATTAAAAAATTATTTGGTGACATATTAAAATGCATTTAAGAAATAATTTGGTGACGGTAAAAACATATTAAAATGCATGAATTTGGTGACCAATATTGCTCAAATTTTTGCATATGACCACTTATTTTAAAGCTATTCAAATTCTGCATAAGTTAGTCTAAGAATACGCTGAATCAGATAACTCTTTGTGAAAATATAACTCCTACAAGATAAAACTTGTGGTAAAAACATATCAAAATATATTTAAAAAATGATTTGGTGACATATTAATACATGCTCTTCTTGTGGTAAAAAGATATTAAAATGCATTTAAAAAATAATTTGGTGGCATATTAATACATATTAATACATGCTTGTGGTAAAAAGATATTACAATGCAATTAAAAAATAATTTGGTGGCATATTAATACATGCTCTTCTTATGGTAAAAAGATATTAAAATGCATTTAAAAAATAATTTGGTGTAAAAACATATTAAAATGCATTTAAAAATAATTTAGTGACATTTTAAAACAAACTCTTCTTTTTGGTAAAAAGATATTAAAATGCATTTAAAAAATAATGCGATATTAAAATGCATTTAAAATATAATTTGGTGATGGTAAAAACATATTAAAATGTATTTAAAAAATAATTTGGTGATGTTCTTTTGGTAAAAAATATTAAAATGCATTTAAAATATAATTTGGTGATAGTAAAAACATATTAAAATGTATTTAAAAAATAATTTGGTGATGGTAAAATCATATTAAAATGCTACCGCGCCTATAACAGGCGCTCGCCTGGCCCTGCTCAGCACATCCCTAGCTACTAACTGGTGATCAAAAAGAAGGGGCGGCTGCGTCTACTTAAACGTCTACGTTACCCTATCCACAGTGAATGTGGGACTACAGATGCGCGCCTTTCCTTCGCACAAAATAAACAGTACGCAGGAAAAATCACCGCCTCCACATTGGGTTGCTTTCAGCAGGAGTCTTAGTGCTGTCTGAAAAATAGATCTGGATCGGGGATCGCTGCAAAATGAAAAAACATGTCTAGCAACTAGATGTTCTCCGACGCCGTCATGGCAACGGAATGGCAGCAGTTTGCGGCACAAAACAGACATTGATTGATGGCAGAATTTAAAATTTTCTTCCGACTATATTTCACGGATTTGGTCACCGGCTTCAGTAATTGACTAAAAAAACAGTGTCAGGAATTGTCGGAGGCCGTCGAAAGTTCTTTGAAGTTGCGATGCTGTAGCTGTTTATGATGGAATCGCCCACAACAAATGATCGTTGGGCTCTCGTTTAGTCAGAAATTGGACGCAGCATGACTGAGGTACAACATGTCATCGACGCAACGGATCTACACGCGTGATGCTATGTGATGCTCTCCAGCGTGGCGTGGTCAAAAATGGGCTAGTTGACGGTTGGCTCTCTACTCACCCCTATTAACATCGAGCTGCAACATGTGTAGGGGTAGTGGGGTAGTTGGCCCTCTACTCCTCCAGTTGGCCCTCTACTTCTCATCCCTATTAACATCGAGCTGCAACATGTGTGGGGTAGTGGGATAGTTGACCCTCTACTCGTCACCCTTATTAACATGTGTGGGGTAGTGGGATAGTTGACCCTCTACTAGTCACCCTTATTAACATGTGTGGGGTAGTGACCCCTTGCTTCTAACCGATATATTTCCAACAACATATTAAATTATATTAAAATTTAATTCCACTTTCATACTTCTTATGTGGCAAAGTCCTCCATTTTGTTGAGCTCTTCAGCACTTGGCAGCAACAATGATGCGAATTCTTCAGTGCAGCAACACGCCACTGCCCGTGATGCGAGTCAACGCACACCTCCTTGGGCGCTTAGCAGACTACGACATCTACCAGGAGATGGAGAGGTAACGACACCCAGCAACAATCGAGGGCGGAGCTGGTTTCTGCAGAAGCCAATGGCGTCGTTGCTGCGGCCTCCAAATCTACGCGTCGCCTTGCGCGATGGCCCGCTTAAAGCGGCTTCAAACGCATGCGAGGGGCCAAGCTGCAGGAGTATTCTGGCATCGGATCTGAAACCAACTCCATTCAGGTTTAAAAAAAAATTGAAACTCTCGGCTTCCAATAATCCCAGGCAGCTACGTTTTACACCATCGACAGGGAGGCCTGGCGACGAAGGGTATTTACTGGATCGACGAAAAACTTTGTTATTTCCAGCTCCCCGAAAAACCTTACTCTGTCAGGAAAAGGACGCCGAAAACTGTACCATGTTGGGGGAAAGTGTGAAGAGAAAATTATGCCTGCAACAGAAAACACCCGCCTGCATCATGGATTTAATTTATTTTTCATTGGTGCTGATAATGCATCGCCTGGTTTGATGTTGCCCAACAGTAATCCACCAGGTAGACAGCCCAACCAACAGCGGAAGCAGCAGAAGCGTAACTGTGTCCAAGGGAAATTACGCACGCACTGTAACATTTCAACAAGGAGTGTATGAAGTCGTCGACGTGGAGGGAGCGGTCGAAGCTCACGGGCAGTCCGTCGGAGACGACCATCGGCGGTAACGATTTCAGGTCGCAGTGCCATCAACGGCCATATTTTTCAGCATCGCCATCACCGGCCTTCGAAAATTAAAACTTTATTGTCTTCAAGCTTCTCGCTGCCAATCAACCTCTTCGAAACTCTGACACAGTTTCACCCCAAGCAACATGACGAAAGTTCCCACTTTGCAGCTGTTGATGCCTCATCTGTGGCCCTCACGATGCTGAAATTTTGGCAGCGGATCCCATTAAGCTACCACTTTGTTGATGCTTCATCTCTGGCCCTCACGATGCTGAATTTTTGGCACCGGATCCCATTAAAACTTCGTGGTTAAGCATTCTGTCTTGGAGTAGAATTGGGATGGGCGATCTCTTGGAAAGTCCCCAAAGTCCCCATTGTTTCACCTAGAAAAAAATTTCAAACTCTTTTTAAAAAAAATTCAAAACCAGTTTTGTAGTAAGTTTCAAGCTTCAGGGACAACCATGAAATTTTTTCTGGTTTCTGATCCATTTAAAAATGGAGAGCATACTCTCTAACTTTAGAGAAAAAATGGAGGAGGAAAAAATAAGAAATCCCCCTCAAGTTTAAAAGGCAAAAAAACCTGCTATGATACCAAATGTTGGGACTGAAAAAGATGAGTTGTATTACACATGAAAAGTACAATATATAAACACAAGTCTATATGAAAACATGACAAATGTCAAATACACATGTCAAGGAGAAATAAAGGGTAAAGTACACATTAATTTTTATAGTGCACACACAACATTCTTCAAACAATTTTTTTTTAATCTTGTCTAGTTACATGAAAAGATAGAAAACATCAATGCACCATAAAAATTATTCATCAAAGGGTTTCAAACCATAGACCTCTTATAAGTTAGATGGTCATATTTACTATTATGCCATAGCACTTTGATGGATACTAGGTTGTCATTTCTAATATCCTTACAAAGCACATAATAAGTAAGCAAAAAGCAGTGCCCCAATTTGAACATGAGACTTTGTCATATAGTGCCAATGCTAACCATTTGTTTTTTTGGTTGATGGAGTTGACTTATGAAGCACCAAAAATGCAGACACCTCCCTATTCTTTCCTATTGCTACAAAAAATATTCAAAGGAATATTATTAAATTTAAAATTAAATTTTAGATTTTTGGGTGAAGAAGAAAATTATTTGTGAGCAAAAAGGAGACACTATATGGTAAAATCATGAAAAGAATTCAATTGGGACCCCATTGAAATTTCACAAAGAACCTACTAGAACTAATAGTTCATCCATATCTACCACAATTTATCATATATAACCTCTTTGTGCAATTGACTAAAGTAGCTTTGTTTTGGCTTTGATACCATGTTGGAGTACATAATATTTTCTAAAAACATCCCAAAACATACATTCACCTCAATCATATGTAAAAAATGAAGAAAAATGAAATAGAAGACCATATAGATAAAAAAAGAAGAGATAAACAACACAAATATATAGAAGGAATAAGGGGTCAGTAGTTGTAGGCACCCCACAATCTCATGTATTACAGACTAATTCAATGGATCAAATATTGGGAGGTATTTGTAATGATATTAGATCCAAAATTAAATATTAAATTGAAACCAAAATAACTTGACTTAAAGGTTGCCACTCTAAAGGAGGACCTGTGCTACAAAAGAAAAATAATCAAATTGATTTCCTCTTTGATGGATGACTATTATGTTTGTTTTCCTTCTATCTATTAGAGTTATGTGTCATGTAAGGGTCATTCTTGTTGTTAGTTCCTTAAAAAAGAGAGTTGATTATGAAAACTTAGCAGTTTGAGGAAGATGCAAAATATCTTTGATAGAAAGGTAAAGATGGGTATGTTTTAATTAACTTGTTAGAAATGTAATGAGAGCAATGTAATGTTTTATTTTTGTAATGGAAGTGGAATCCAATAGAAGACACACATAACTTAAAGGTTAAATTACAATATAATAAATATATTACACCCTTTAATCAAGGTTAACCACAAAGGTGGATTAACCAATATCACTAAGGGTGAATACATCAAAAGTTCTTGTAGGCTTGCATCAAGATGCCTATAGGATTACATAGAAGAATGCACATACACTTACATAGAAGAATGCACGTAGGCTTATAGATAAGGATGTATTTAGGCTTCAACATAGAATTTTTATAGGCTTACATAGAGAATTTCCAAATATTTACATAGCACCTGTTCATAGGCTACATCTAGAGCACCCATAGATAATTCATCATTGTAGACCTTAGTCGAATAAGGCCAGATTAAAAATATTTCAACAATAAGGAACACAATTATAAAATAATCACATTGCACCTCATGCTTAACGCACCTAGAACTGACAAAGATGTAGCTTATTTAAAAAGATATATAATTTTTTGCTAGGACTAAATAAGGATGTAGTGGCTTTTGTATCCAAATATTTTGTGTCAAAAAATTAAGGCTGAACACATACATCCAGTTAGGCTACTTTATCCTCATGATTTCCTAAATGGAATTGGCAAACTATTACCATGGACTTTTTTCAAGGACTAGCTTTGTCCAAGAATTAACATGATGTGAAATTAGTCATTGTTGATAAAGTGATAAAAGGTAGTATATTTTATACCGAAGAATCTCAAGGATGATACTCTAACCATGGTAAAAATATTTGTGCAATGTATTTTTAGATTACATGTGTGCTAGAGGTAATAATATTAGACACATGTTAAAATAACATCTAGGTTTTTACAAACTTTAATTGCAACATTGAGAACCAAACCAAACATCAACTCTTCATATCACACAAAGATAAATGAGCAAACTAAGTGAGTACATAAAGTTTTGGAGGATTTACTCAAGATGTACTACATGGATTAGAAGTAACAATGCTAGGAATATCTACTATTGGTGGTTCCATTTGAGATACTATAAGTGGTCAACCTAGTGGTATAATGGTTTGCTATACCTCCTACTATTTCTCAAATTCATGATATTTTTATGTGTCTTTGTTGAAACCATAAAATGTTGATATTTCACATATTATAGACTAGAAATCACTCTAGGTTTAAGATATATGCATATTATTGGTTGAACCTCAGGATACAAAATAAATAAAACTTGAAATTTATGAACAAACAATTATCATAATGTAAGGTCCAATAGGATTAGTACTCAAAGGATAGTGCCACTTGAGAAAATACTGAATATATTTAGAAACTCTATCTTAATTTCAATAGAAAATATTTTAACTTAACAATGATTATGATACTTTTATTTTATGTTTATGAACAAATGTTAGAAAGAAGTAGTGTATTGTGATCTATTATTAATTATATATGTGTGTGCGTGTGTTCCGGTGTGTGCGCGTGTTAAATTTTTATATGGATGATTATTCTAACATTTGTTTTGTTTAAGTCATCAATATGATGGTTATTTTTAGTGGAGAAGCATGTCGCATCCCAAAAACTATTTTTTCAATTGGTTATATGAGACTAAAATGGGTCCCATCCATATTACATCATCACCACATAGTGGTATCATAACGAAGCTCGTATATTATCCATGTATCACTTGGCAAGATTCGAACTTGGATCTCCTTAAACATTGAGAAATCTAACCAGTTGAGCTAGTGCCACATGATGCATCCCAAAAACTATTACATTATTGAAAGTGTTAACTTTAAAATAGTTTATAATGATCAATAATTAATAACTAAATTAATGTTAATTTTCTTTCAACTATTATTATGTATTATTATACTTTTAAGCTAAATCAAAGTATAATATTGAAAATAATAAACATAAAAATTAGGACAAGAGGAAATATAAGATAATAAGTCATTATCAACCAATCCTCTTGATGAAAAATTTTAACATAGTCATAAACTATTTCTAAAGTAAAATCTTATAGAAAGAAAAATTAGTTTTTAGGAAATTTGTGCCCAAAGAGAGTCTTTTTCAAGATAAGAAACTTACTAGAGAGGATTATCAAAAAATTCTCACAAATTTTCATATATATATTAATTTGGAAGTATGAGATATTTTTGCAATTAGGTGTGGCTATGACAAGGAGAATATCTAAATTCTTATTAATAAAAATTTAAAATTAAAAGGTAAAATAGATAACTTTACCAAAATTGTAAAACATTCACCCAAACTTGAAATTCAATTTCATATTCAAGGTTAAGTCAACAAGTAGATCAAAGCAAAAATAGAAGGATTTTTGAACTTATTAGGATTAGTGGTATTATATGTATAAAATATATAAACTATTAATTAAGTATTTGATTATAATCAATGAAGTAAATGTGTCATTATGGAGAAAGTACCAATGACCTATGTTGAAGGATTTTTTGACATAAAAAATCTTCTAATTGTTATGTTTAGTTAAGCATAGGATACTAGTGTTATTGTATTAATAACATTCATCAAGAAATAATAACACCTAAAAAAACATGTAAAAATAATATGTTTATTGTTAAAGTATAAGGGAATGCAATGAAAATTATGTGTCAAGGTAAAAGTAAATATCTATCACATGTTAAAAAGTAAAAGTAAAAATTAGTTATGTAAGAAAAAATATTCTAGTTATTACGTAGATAGATAGGTATTAATGTGGAATGGAAATCCAATCATGGAATATGCCACTAGACTTGCATCATCACTTTAACTGGTTAGAAAGCAAGACATGCCCAAACTCGATGATAATAGGGGTGAGGAATCCCACAAAGTGGAACCAAGTACTTGCACCTTTAAGCCTGCTACCCCATTTGCAAAGAGTATGGCAAGTGTTGGGGTTTATAAAATAATCTTGGTCATCATTGTATCAAGCATATCATAAAATTTAAGGGATTAGTTTCAACATAAATAAATTTTATAAGTACAAATTTTAATATTCAAAGGTTGTGACCATGTAAAGGGCCCTTGAATCACATACACAAATTCATAAAATATCATGCCAAATATGTGTCAAGATATTATATTATATTATCAATAATATATGTAATATATTAAGATAAGGAGAAAGATAATTAGTGAAGAATTTAATGAGAAATATAAAATTTTAATGCATAACCCCTATCCTTGTGCTAAGTATTGTATTTTTAGATCTTATAAATAGGGTATCCATCTTGGTATTCAAGGATTAATCAAAGCTAAGCATCAAGAGAGAAGTCAAGAATAATAAATTAGAGTGTAAAATTATTATGAGTTAATAAATTACATGGAAGATATATGGAGTTGAAGCTTCTCTAGTTGGTATCTCTAATAGAGTGTTGCATGCAATAGTTTGAAAATACTATTAGAAGTTTACAATAGTGTTGTTTTATCTTGCACTTATATTTGTGGATTATTTTACTCTTTTTCATTGGTTTTATAGGTATTGTTAAATATATTTATTAAAATTAACATCATAGTAGGAGGAATATTGGATAAATTTCAAAGGACTAGTAGAGCCAATATTTTTATTTAAGACCATTCCTTAGTGTTGGTAGAATATGTCTCTATATTGTGCGACTTTTGTTGGCAATTTACTATGATAACTTTAAATTTACTACTATAGTAACTTAATATTAATTGTAATAGAATTTTACTATTTTAAATATATTTTTATTGTAGAGTAAATATACTTTTGATTTCAAGTGATTTTACTATAGATAATTCATCTTTACCATTAGTAGATAATTTATTCTTTGATAAATCAATAATTAGCATTCTTAATTTTTAATCCGAGGGGTTTAATGAATTGTATATTTTAAAATAATATATAGAATTATAAATTTGTTATGATGTTACATTATGTTTTCATATGATCCTTTTGTTTTGGTAATAAATCTATTGGAACTTGTAGTTGTACAATGCAATATTGGTTAGAAAGCAAAAGTAACCAATTTGTCTTGAAAAATGCAAACACTAATAGGATATCCTGAATAAGTTCAAGATCATATGTATGTTAACTTGTATTTTCAATTGGAGGTTCTCCTCTTTTTAATTTGTAGATATGTTATGAAGGAAGAGAACCAATAGCAAGACCATCATCATGATTATTACAACAATTAAATTATGTTCTAAATTGGTGAATATAAATATAGTTAATACCCCTATGTTTTTAGATCAATTTGATGAGGATGAGATTATTTCATTATATATTTCAAAAGATCTTATTTTACCATGTTTTAATAAGGAAAAATAGAAAGACACAATCAAGAATTTATGGGATAAATCAAGTGAAATAAAAATTTAAGATAATTTTAAATGACAAAAATGATTAAATTTGATTTTTGTGTTAACAAAATTGAAACAAGGTACAAAAAAAATTATTCAAGGCTATAATGCTTGGATAATAACTAAGAAGAAAGGTTGAATCTCAAATATAAAAGGAAGAATCCATTTATGGGTTGTTGGATGGAGTGGATATCATGTTGTGCAATCATTTAATTTCACTATTGAAGAAATAACATGGTAAAATAATCAAGTAAGAACCACCTACAACTATTATATAAGCATTAAAAATTGCTAAATGACAATAAAAAATATTGGAGAAGGAATCAATTCAAGTTGTTGAACTATATTTTCAAACCATTATATTTCAACTACAATAGAATTTTATCTTCCTTTTACTTCTTCAAATGAAGTTAAAATATTAATTAAGAATATGGGTCAGTTAATAATAACCCTATGTCAAATAAAAGAAGCATTTGCTAAATATTTCCAAGGAAGGGATAGGAAGCTTATGAAAAATTGATCATAAGGAATACATTATGAACATGGTGAAAAAGGTAGCTAAAATTAAAATTTCCCAAGAAGGTATCTACATTAAGAACTAGGAATAATGATATAATTAAAGATCTTGTTAATTGATTTAGTTATGTGAAAATATTGAAGATAAGGTAAATGTTATGACAATTAAATTGAAAAAAAGAGAAATAAAAATGAGAGATCAACTCAAAGGATGAAACACTAAACAAGGAAAAGTCATAAGAGTAGGAAGTTGAAATTAAAAAAAGTAATGTCTACACAAGGTCAAGGGCATACTTCATAGTAGAGGACCTTTCCAAGTTCTCCATGTCATACCCACCTAAGAGACTACTTGAAAACCCTACATTTGCTTTTTGAAAAACTATATAAACAAATGTATTATAGGTAATCAATTAAGTATATCCTTAACATACTTTTCATTAAACAAATTTTTACATAAAAAATATAACTTCATACTTCTCAAACAAGAGGTGAGTGAAAAATTTATTAGTGTGATAAACCAATTACATTAGCTTGCTTAAAACCCATAGCAAGTTTATTTTTAGAAAGTATTAGATTGATCTTTATTGGCTTATACCTAGATTGGAAAGGATAGGTAAGATATAAATTATTAAGACCAATTAGCTAAATCATATTAAGGTTATTTAAAGAAGTTAAAGTACTATTTAAACCACACAATACAAGTTGGATAGTCTATTGGATGTTAAAACCTTAAAATTTATCTAAGATCTATTAAGACATTGTTAAGCTAAGCCATGGATCTAGAATTTAAATAGATGATGGATTTCCTATCCAAAACTTAGGATATTAAATGTAAGGCTAGAAAATATTGTGTGTAAGAATATATAAAACTTGGATAGAAGCCAAATAAAAATAAGTTTACATACAATATTTTTTAATAGCTCTTAAAAGTTGCAAATAAATTGAAACTAATGCCTTCACCATTTTAATGACTATAAAAATAGATTATATGCTTATAATAATATAAGTATTTAGAATGATTTGGTGGGTTGAGATAAAACATGGAAAACATGGTCTTAGATTGTGTCTAAATCAAACAATGAATAAGGATATGATAACAAGTGCACCACACTATAATTGGTAATATATAAGACTTATATAAGACTACCTTATGTAGGAAAACACCCATGGATTCCATATAATTAATCCATCAATTTTTATAATAAGCTATATAGTTCGATGAATTTGTTAAGTATACTATGGGATTGAATAAGCAAAGGGTTGTTGAGGTTACTTGTAAGTTAGTAGACAACTAGGGAACATTGAAAATCTTGTAACTCAATATAAGGGTTGTTAAACTAAGATACTATTGAAATATATAATCTAAAGGTTGTTGTGGCCACATAACACAAGCTAGGTTGTTTAGTTTGACAATGAAAGAGTCCATAATCATTTCTTGAATTATTCAAGGGCTTATAACTCAACATGGAATAAACCCTACACTTACCATCTAATAAGTTTTTACTAGCACAAGGACTTATCCTAACCATCCTTTCTAGTGGTCATAGGTGAATATTTTTGATCATGCATAAAGCATGTTGAATTTTTAAGCCTTACTACCACAAAAATATCATAGGTCCCGATATAAAATATCCACAATATTAAAGGTTAAAATATCAATAATTAAGAGTAGAATATATATGAACAAATTAATATGTATATAACGACCTCTATAATAAAGAAAATAATGTTCATTTATATACTAAATATTATTTTAAATGGCCTATGTCATTCATAAACTATGCATGAAGAAAAATTACAATATTAAATGCTCAAAAAAATGTATACAAGCTTTATTCCTCTCTTTCTTCTTACAACTAGATACTGATATATGAATATCGGATATTAGTTTCTAATGGAGAATTATATTTATAATATAGCCATAGTAATATGACTCTTCAAGAACTTGACCATTGCTCTCTATATCACAAGTCCCATGACTCTTGGCTTATCATCTTACCACTTGCATACTAGATGGATACTTGACTCTATGAAACTTTCACATATCTATATAACTCTTACACTTCTACATGCACTCTTGATCTAGGAAACTTGTGCACATCCTCACATTACATATTAATTTAATACATGACACTTCTCTCAATTTACACTTGTACTCTAACTTACATGACACTTGTGCATTTCCTGCACATTGCACTCTTAACATTAACACTTACATGAAAGGGGAAATATAGATCACATTTTCTAAAATATAGACTCAATTGTAATATAGTACATATTTAAAATAGTTCCATGAAGGTACCATGGGGGTACATTAGCATGTACCAAATAATGTAATATACCTCAACAAAACACACATGTTCATAAAGGTTCAAAATTATACTATGACTACTATCTATTGCTTATAAATCAATAATTTTATTGCTTATAAAATATTCATGTGCATATATGGTCATACAAGTTTGAATGAGCTTTTCATTTCACTTTTGATCACATCTATTCAAATTACTAAAGTAAGAGTTTCTTAATACGAGTTTTTAAAACTAGGATAAAAGAAATATATTTTCTACATATTGAAAAGGCTAGGTATCTATCAAGGATAAGATTATAAGAAAATAATAGGTTAAGCAACACATGTCAAAACTAACTTCATAAATTTTGACCTCATTTTTAGATTGTTGATCATGCTTGATCTAACTACCATTAGGTGAAATCATAGATGAATAACAATATGTAGCAAGGATGGCAATATTTTGAGCTTAAGCCTTGGTCATTATTTAGATCCAACCATGAAGTTGAAGCTTCACTATTTAAATGAAGCTAAGGTTAGATTCATAAGCTTAACATAAAGTTTTCCTTTTAATCTAATAACTAGCTTCAACTCTTATGGGATACTAAAAATGTTAATGGAGCATGTTTAAGTTATATCTAAGTTTTTAAGATCACATCTAAGATAAAAACTACGTATGTTGGAAATCGGTTAAAAATATGATAATGGTACTATGGTGTTTAACTACACATGAGCTTGAAGTAATTTAAGGCCATTATTAAAGCTAAAAATTAATTGAGGATTTAAGTCTAGGTAACCCTAAATATGAGGATCTGGTTTGAATACGTTTAGCTTAAAAGGCTTGGAAGACATCTAAAAAAAATCCTAGATTAAAAGTATATTAAAGCTTGAGTGAATTTTATTAACTAAGATTTATAGTAGGCATTACAAAATCAATTTTAAACATTTCAATTCTAAGGTATATCTCATAAGTGTTTATACTTGTTTAAAACAAATATTTTCCTAAAATATGACCATCAAGGTAGCTTGGGTGTTAAATAACATGAAAAAATATAAAGACAAGTGGCCACAAGATTTCAATTTAATAGTTTGCAATAATATATTTAATAATTAGATCTAAATTGATCTATGCAATAAAGCTAGATGAACTTGCAAGGTCAATATTGATAGATGAGTCAAAGCTAAAAAATATTCTTATTATTACATTATATAACATCCATTGAGAAATATCAATCTAATAGATTCAAAAGTCATTATCCTAGAGAAAGGACACATGCCTATTGAAATATGTGGTGATTAAGCTTCACTTGATGCCATGGCCAAATTTGTATTGTATTATATGTATAAGCCCTTTGGGTCCTTATAAACCTTGTAAAAAGTATTTTTGTAATATTTTACTATTTAAACCTAATATTCAGTTACTTAACCTTGACCTAAAGATAACTTGTAATTGGGTATAAATACCCCATCATACCAACTATTTTATGATCAATTGGACTATATTATTTTTTCCTATAAGGAGATTATTTGGTTTCTACGAACACCCACTTATATCATGTGCATTGCTTTATATATATAGTTTTTAGCAATATTGAGTAACGTGTCTATTCCATTCATTTTTTAAAATGATTATGAAATCTAAGATGGTATAATATTGGGTGTAAATCTCCTTTACTCGATTTATTATCTTTAATAAATTATATTTTACAATGTATCCCAAGGGAAACAATGTTTAGAGTAGATAGATTTTTTTTTGTAAGCTGACAACAGTTTATGAAAAAGGCTTTTTTGGAAAAAACCCTAGGTGGACTTAAATTGTGAAGATATCACTAGATTTAGTGGATTTTCTCCATAAGAAATATTTACTAACAAGTTCCTTTAGCCCTCTCTTAGCACTAAATCCTTTTATTTTATTTTTATTTTTGAATAAAAAAATGCCCTAGTTTTAGGACTTGAGGTTTTTTAAAAATATTGTCTTTTATGATTTAAAAAAACATCTATTTGCTTCCCTCTTTTGGAATTTTGTATCTAATAGAAAAATTGATGATAGTATAGCCTACTTAGTCACTTAAAAACAAGAAAATAATACATTAACCACCTTCTAACATACCCCTGCTGCCAGGTTTGAGGTGTAGACCAATTGGTTCATCCAAACCCCATAAGGGGGGCAGAGGTCCAAGGTTCAAATCTCGGGCCTCGTTGGATTGAACGCTTGTCCCTTTATTGGTGCTTTTAGCGGCGTAAAAGGTTTAAAATGATTGTGGCATGGTGGTTATAGGGGCGAACTGTGCAAAGATTTGTGTGGTAGCTTATGGGGCGGACAACACAGAATACTGTGGCGGCCATAAAAGTCGGACAGCTTGCCCGGATTCGTGGCGGCTATCGATTCCACCATGTAAATTCAAAAAAAAAAAAAAAAACATACCCCTACTGCCAAAGAAGTCATATGTATAATTTTATGCATGAAAAATCTTTGATTTATTTAACAAAGTTGCTAAAATGGTTAAGTGACATTTTTGCTACATTAGTATGAGAAGATGTCCTGATTGGTTGCATTCAACAAAATATTTATAGAGGGTGA